>WAAG01058004.1:4649-19255 GCA_013390105.1 Tichodroma muraria | reverse complement strand
AGCTGGACAAGAGGGAAAAAAAACCACATTACAGTCATGCACACAAGCAAAAATGAACTGTGGCAAAGAGACACCCCACGGTGAATGAAAAGCTGGTGTGCTCTTATGCAAATTCTATGCATCAGTGAACCAGATTCCAGTCTAACAGAACAACCTTCAGGAGATATATAAGGCTATTAGTGTAACTGATACCTGGTTGAAAATGAAGGAGGTGAGGGGGATGAGAATACAAGCATGTAGGATTTATTAAATCAGCAGCCCAGTAGAGTCCTAGTGAAACATATGAGAAATGACAAAAATGATGTCTCTGAAGAGGACTCTAGGAATAGTATGTCACCTAGCCTACATGCCAGAAATCATGGAAGTATTAAAATGAAGCTTATTGTAACCTTCTGAAAACTAGGTGAGAACACTGGCCACTCAATTATTTTTCTTTAATCCAGAGGCTGCCCATGTGAAACACTCTAAAGGCTAGTAATTGGATGATCAGGCTCACCCTGGTCCTAACTGAAACAGGCAGGCAGAAGAAAAGCAGAGAATAAATTGCAGCCTTTGCGCTCACAAAGTGGGATTATTTTTGTACATTTTACATCATTTTCTGCCTCTCCATCTGCTTTCTGTACATTTCAAAATTTCCAAATCTGCAGACAAACGTAGGATAACAGCAGAGTTAAGCTCCACTGACCTGTAATACTTTCCTAAGTATCACCCAGAAGGTGTGCACAAGCACATGCATCACTCCCTCCATGCTGTGGTGTATGGGAAGGGATGTATATTTATTAAAATACATTCTTTCTATGACATTCTTTTGAAATCTGGTTGTGCATCCCTTGCTCTCTTCCTTCAGGGAATTACATCCAATTCAGCCCTACATACACTTAGGGTATATCTTCATGAGGACTGCATAAAATCCCTGAAGCTTACAGCACGGCTGCCAGGTCCCTGGCATGATTATACTCCACTGCACCACTCCTGCTGCATTGCACTGCTTATCCATGCTGACATAACCCCAGTGGAAACAGGGCTTAACAAAACCATGACCAGTTATGAATATGACTTATGCTTCTTAACAGCAAAGTTGAGGCCTGGTAAACAAAATAATTCATACAAAAGATGTCTTATTCTTTTTGGACGGCAGTGACCTGATTACAAGATGCTGTGCAGTAGTGGAATGGGTCAGGAAGACATACACTTTCCCTGTGCATTAACACCTCACCTTCTCGAGAGCAACTGCAAGTGGTTTGGAGATGTTAGAAACCAACCCCCTCCCTTGCATTAAACAGCACTCTGAGAAATGCTCCCGTGTCATCGGTCTGCTGGGAGTTCAAATGCCATCTGTCTGTGACTCCTTTGAAGGAACAAAATCTCTGATATTGGAACTGGAACACAGGGCATGTTAGGGAATACCAGGAGCTGAGAGGACAGACACCCTTTGATAGATCAGTTCCCTAGAGATAAGCCGCATGCATTGTTGGTCTGTTATCTGCTACACACACTCCTGCGATAAGGTATTTCCAGCACTATTACATTCTTCTAAGTAGGCCTCAGTGCTAAATATGGAAAAAAATTTTTCAAAAAATAACTATTAGTTTGTGTCCAAGGTTAAATCCATAGTATCAGCAAAATTGGCTGGGTATAAAGTCATATTATTCAGCCTGAAGATAAATTTGGAAGCTTATCGTGGTATTCATGTCCCTGGGCTTCTTACCACAATTTTTCAAATTTTCCACTCAAAATACTATGACTTTCTTGTTGCCTCATTTCTCTTGAAAATGGAAAAGATATTTTTAAATATGAGTTTGGATTCAGAATTGATGGAATCATACGTTTTGCAAATCACTGCAGTCAGAGAAGGCAGTGATCTGTTCATGAAGAAGAGAATAAGTCCAAACCTGGTTGACAGTAAAAACTCCAGACCATTCCTTTGCACGGGCATGGCCCCAGAGTTCAAGTTTTCAAGGCAGAAAACTCCAAAGACTCTGGGATAATGCAACCAACTACAAACAGGTCTGGACAACTTAACTGACTGGAAGGCTAAAGTAAACAGGGGTGGAGCAAAAACAATCCAAATTATGCATCCTGCGTGGATGCACATTCACCTTCAGGGAAGTCAGTCCACTGCCCTGGAGATGTGTCATCTTCAAGTGAACAATATTTACTTTGATGCATAAAGACAAATGTCATTTTCAGTTGCTGCAAGCTGGTTTACCTTTTAACCAAATAGATTCACATGTCAAGCTGTGACAACTTGAAAAGTAATATGAAAGAACTATAAGAAAACGATATATTTTAAAAAGGTATCAATGTGTCACTCTCCTCTTGTGGAAAACATATAGCAAGCACCCCGTTGTAAATATTTAAAATATTTAAAACACCTACTGCTATTCTAGGACTTTTCACTAAGGATTAAATTATTTAGAAAAGCTGGGAAAGACACAGGGAAGTCTATGACTGTTCATTCTTATTACTTTTATCAGCTTAAGTTTCTTTTAAGTTAACAGTTAGGTTGAGGAAGACCAATGGATACTTGGCACAGGATATCAATGACCTCTAAAAAACTGAATGTTTTGTTTATGCACATTTCTAATAATCTCTTCCGCATAAGCACTCCCAGATTGTAACAAAATAATGCCTGAAAGTTCATTTCAAGGGCATTATTTTCTATAAATGTCAGAAGTTATGACATTCTCATTAGCTTAATTAAGATAAGACAACCTGAAAAGAGCAGGTGGGTTTTAATTAAACAATGTCTTGGAACAGCACAGAATGGTAATGTACCGTGCTACCAGTGACTCTGTTAAAATACTCATTTTTATGAAATAAGGTTCTGATCCAGGACACCAGCCATACCAGCAGATCATCAGTACTGGACCACCAGTGCTGGAGAATTTCTATACAAACACAGAATTCTAATATTTTCCTCTGATGGAAGAAAGTTCCAGATCATACTTTAATCACTCAGGTTTTCACCAATACTTAGTAATTATTATAACAATGCATATATTAATAAACTTGTTTCAAATATTCGTTTAATAACAGCAATTGGAACTTTATACAGTATTAGAGGATTCAGCATCTAAACCTTCCCAGAAGGCAGGGATATAGTAAATGACATGTTCTCATAATTCTTTTAGGTACTGTATAGATGGGACGTAATTAAAGTAAGACTTAATTAAAGCTTTTCTTCTCCATAGACAGACAGATAAAACATAACTTACTGTATTCTCAAGCACAAAAGAGTCTAAAATTGTCTTCATGATTACACAACTGCAGATTCTCAGTACAGCAAATGAAATACAGTGACTGTTGGGAATTAGTGTTGTTTCTACCTCTCCCCATTTCAATCTGAACTAATTTCTAATACCTTGAAACAAAGCAGTCAGGGTCTACTCTACTTAGTATAGAAAACTTGTTTTTTGTAGCTTACTGCTAAAATATTTTATAGGTGATTCTTGTACTAAACTGAACTGCTTTCAGTGGTGCACCACAAAAATCCACCTGGATGAAACCAGCCACTTCAAAGTGTGTCCTTGGGCAAGTTACATAACTTTTGTGGTTAACAACTGGTTTTCTTTGTGGCAGTACTCACCACTTACTATCTGTAGGTACAGAAAACAGTGCATCCAAGAAGCCACTACATTAATGAGCCCTGTATAAACTCAGAAGTGGTCGCTTTATGTCTGGTGTGAGATCTCTGAGATGATGGCTGGCCTCAGTGCCCTGTGGGATGCATGGGGAGAGAGTAAAAAGAAAAAAGAAAAAGAAAACAAACAAACTAGCAGCACGTGCTGAAGTCAGGACTCTACGTGAAGCCACACACTGAACTTCAGTCCCTCTTGAACCAGAAGCACTGATTCAGGGTTCTCTAGAACTCTTTCTGCCTACTTCTATTCTAATTTGTGCCTCCATCTCTTAAGGATGTTTGGCAATAAAAGTATTCTGAAAGCCTTAAACAGAAAGCTCCCAGAGGAAGCAACCTCCTCCTCTGTGCCCTCCAAAGGGCAGCTAAAGATAAAGTGTGCTAAGGAAAGGTGCCACCCATCAGTATTTTCTATACTAGCACAGAGCCAGCAGCAAACACCCACCCCAACAGTGGGGGGTCCTACCACAGAGGCCCCCACAGTCAGCTGGGGTGAACTGGATGTCTCTGCTGTCCACACCCCTTAACTGCAATGGGCAAAGGAAGGGCAGTCTGCCTGCTCAGAGCCATAACCAGGTAAAATTGTCCATGGACCAAGGATTTCATCAAGGGAATATAATCAAGAAGGCTGGCCTGCATTAATATTGAGAGCTGATTATTTTACATCCGTTTAGGGCTACTATAAAATTATTCCCTTGGGCTAAAGAAGGGCCTAAAACAAGGTGAAAAACCCCTTTTGAAAGCTAGTCAGTCTGTGTTAAAACATGGACTAAAATAGTAGAGTAACAGGTGGCCTTAGGCTTGGCTGACAAGCTCTGAATGGCTGTACCAGGTGTTGCACAAGTGCCAGTGACTGGATCTCCATCAGGAGGATTTGTGCCCTGAGCAGTCACCATGCAGTAGCTGGTTTGGGTTCCAGGATGATGCAGAAGGAAAACGCTGCTTATAAAGGCAGAGCTGGGCCAGGAATCGCAGCCGTGAGGTGGAAATGAGAGATCAGACATCTGCCAGTCAGAACAGAATTACTGTCATTGTCTCTTCTCTCAGTTCCTTGCTCTGTCAGAATGGGATAACTTTCTCCTCAAATCACTGTGGTTAATAGAAGCAAGGAACTTAACTATGAAATTATCTGCTGGAAGCACTTACAGAAGCTGAATGCTGTATTATTACTTGAGAAACATAATTTTTTTAAAAAACTATTTTAGACACACTGCTGTACTAAATTTTCCTGAGCATAGGTAATTTTTAGCAGAATTTTCTTTGTTTATAGGGACATGGAAAAGAGTGGAACAAAGAGTTGCAGCATGACTAGTAAATAGATCCAAATGTTCTTAGGTCACAAAACTAAAGCAGGTCACAGAGCTCTGTAAGATCTTCCAGTTGCTTCACATTTCCTCCAAAAGCCACTGAAGCTCTCTGAGCACAGCAGAGAATGATATGGCCAGTTCTCCCGCACTAAATAATTGTGGTTGAATTCTGAACAAACAGACCTCTGTAAGATACTGCTATTTACAATTACTCACATTAGTGAACATGAACATATATAAACACTCCAACCAGAACAAGAGTATTTAGGCTAATGAACCAGCAAACATGAGGAAGAAAAGGGCAAAATCACTGATGAAAAGAGGAGAAAAAAACAGACAGTCTGGGAAGAAGCAGTAAGTTTGGCATTTCAAATTATCTGACCTGAAATTCAGGTTGAAGTTATTTTTTCCTTCTTCACATTACTCCTCCATTTTCTGAAGCCCTTAGGTGCTATAGTGTGGGCAGCTGAATTTGCTCTTCTGTTTCTATTTCCAGGAAAACAATAAGCATTGACCAGATCAAATCTGATTTGTGCCAGCACAGCTTTTGGCCTGTGCCTCCTTGACCACACAGCCCACAGATGGGTTGTATCTAAGTTCGAAATAATATAATGGATTACTTAAACCATCTCCTGATGACAAAGCACTTTTAAGCATATTCATGGTGCAGGACTGAGAAAGGACAGCTGGACGTCTGCAGGAACAAATGTGGTGTTTGTTTATAGGCAGAGTTTGCAGAGCCCCAGCAGTGATGCTCTAAGTCAATGCATCCTCCAGCTACCCAGGTCAGCACCATGTGTGTTGAGGTCACATTAACCCTTCTGCACTTGCAGTAGAGTGTTCCTGTAAATGATTGCTTACACCAGCTTTCCACTCCAGAAAGCCTGTATGAGGGTCTTGTGTTGATAACACACTGACAGTGAATCAGACCCTGAGAATTCGACAGCAGATCAGCAATTAACTTTTAAACATACTGCCCAGATGTGAAATTGTTGAATCTAAATAAATTGCATGTCTAAGGCAATTTTCTTCCTTGCATGACAAACCTAGGTTGCTTTTAATCTGATCTCTAAATAGACCTCTCCCATTTGCATTTAGCAAAATATTTTGCTGTAAAACTTTAACAAGGGGAATGATGATTCACCTGAATTATAGCTATATATCTGCAGTAACTGTTTGCAAGGATGCTCAACACACCCATGGGACAGCTTGCAAAATAATCCACAGGAATGTACATTAGAAAAACACAGCCATAAACACAGCAAGATGAAGGTTTGTCTGGGAAGCAGTCAGTTAAAACAAATATTTTTGCTCTGACCAATTAGAATCACAATTAAAATGTGTTCTCTTCACTATGCTCTACATGCATAGAGTTCACATAAAAGAAATTTTTAGCTCTTAGGTCAGGGAGTGCATTCTTAAAAACTGCAAGCACAAGGGGCAGATAAAGAGCCCAATCCCAGGTCGGCCTTGTATCACACATGAAGATTGATTGAGGCAGAGCACTTGCAATAACAAGCATTTCAATCATGCCCTGGGCCTTGCTAGAAAAGCCCTTTTAAAAAGCAACAATGGAGACACTACTGCTGATACAGGAAAACTCCAGTGTGTATCATCTGGATCTCCCAGATGCTAGGCCGTGCACTCATGATGGATTGACTTGTCTATACCACGGGAGCACGTGGGGAGCATTTCATTGTTCTCCTCTTCTGCCACTATTCTTTGGACTCAGCCCCCACAGTAATTGGGCACGGGGCTGCACAGGGCCTCAGTGGCATCACATGGCTTCTTTCCTGAGCTATCATCACCATGTTCTGGTTATTACTATTCTTCCAAAGAAAAATTGTACGGGTTCTGCTTTTCATGACTCAGAAGGCAGCTGAAAATGATCACAATAAGCCTTAACAACCCTAGCAGACAAAATGTATTTGATATGCTATTTTTATTCTACTGTCATGTTGCAATTAAAAGGAAAGATTTGCCACCTCCTTTTTCCCAATTAAAAATCTCCAGATGGAAGTTGACCGGGCATGCTGTAGGGGAATAAGGAATCATATTCATCCAAGAAGATAGCAATACATTTTGTCTACAGCATCAAAGCAGTAGTCTGCAGGTGCACAATGGGAATTTACAGAGATTCAGGAACATTTTTATATAGAAGAGGCACACAGTGGATGGAAAATATAATAGAAGTAAGATGCATTCATTTGGTCAGTGATCAGAGAAACTCCAGCACTACAAATCACTGTACAGTTGATGCCACGGCTTTGCAACACATTGAGGATTTCCAGGTTGTCTGAGCTGTTTTCATTCTGTGTTTTGGGAGGGATTCTATCTGTCATAATTCCTATTTATTCTGTCTGTACAAGAACAAAACAGTGCACGTTTTTGGTACTTGTGTCATTTCATAGAAAAAAAATACAGAAAAGCTGACCGAGTCATAGAATAGTAAGGTTGATTTGGGAGAGGGGAGAGGGCAAAAAGCATTTTTTTATACAAAAGGATCTTGGAGCACTGGAAGACTGCTGTAGCAAAAAACAGAGACCTGAGTGGAAACTAGAGCTTTGATGGGTGAACAAGAGAAACAACAGGCTGCTCAGAGTTGCATGATGAAGAGTTCTGCTCCTTCTGCTCCATCACCTGTATTCACGTCTAGTGCAGAAAGAAGAGTCTCAGGGCCCAGGGTTGCTGTCGATTTAAAAATAGATCTGCTAACCTGTGTTAAGTTATAAGCAAAGAGTGTACAATTTGTTAAGTTTCAGGCCAAGTTTAGTCATATTTCCACAGCACAGCAAATCCACCTACCCCTCTGGCAAGAAAATGAGAGATCATAGAATCAAGAACAAACATGTACTGCTGAAGGATGCACATTACGTTTTTAAGCTCAGACGCTTAAAAGTTTTCACTATAAAGCAGGTAATGATGGGCCAAAACCCCAAAGGTTTTTATCCTCCTTTCCCAGCTGTCAGCTTCAGCTGCAGCTAAAACAGTATCCTGATTTGAGCTTCATAGATAAAGCCAGCAAAACATGCAAAGTTGGGGTCATTCCCACAAACACTGGTAAATTCCTCACACACAAGACCATGGTGCTTTTCAGTGTTCTTCCTCTTTTGTTTCACAAACACCAAAGTACCAAATTTTTTATATTTGTGCCTGGGAAATGTAGTTGTTTCCCTAAATCTGTGAACTTGGCCCAAGAGTCAAAGGCCTTAAAGTAATTGTGGCCAACTGAGAAAAGAGCAGGTGTTGCAGCGTGATGGAAGGAAAGCAGCCCCAAGTAGATGCAGGGGTGTCACCAGGGATATTCCCATTAAGTGGACTGGTATTGTTTCCTTCTGTTGACTTCATTACCCACTTGATTTCAAGTAACACAGTTCTGTAAACAAAATGCCTGTATTCATATTGACAGAGCCTGTGAAATCTGTGGAAATTATTATTTTTACTAAAAAAGCAAAACTCCTGACTTCCTCAAATTATGAAATTTGCACCAAAATCAAGATGATAAATTTATATGTCTCAACATAAGTTCTGATAGCTGATTTACTGATTAGTTCTGAGGGAGCACAGAGAATAAAATCGTTTCCCAGAAATTAGAACATGAGTTTTGGACAATGAAAAGTGCATCAGTCATCCATTCCTCTGAAATAAGTGTCATTCATCTTAATATGCATTCCTGTCCTCTTGCTTCATTTCAGTTGGAAAAGAATCTGGTAAAACTTGGTATATTTTTTTATATAAACTAAGCAGTGAAAGAATTATTTGCTCTGAGTATTACTTAAGACTGAATATGCAGTCATTTTTTTTAAAACGTGAGTTAGGATTAAGACTATTTTTTTTTCATTTTGCACATACCAGATCTACAAAGGAAATATAACACATTTTTAGAATGCCAGGGTGTACTTTTTTTAAATCTTTAACTACATTAATGCTAGTGTCCTTTGTATTTGAAAAAAAAAATAAAATAAATACAGGTTATTAAGTGATTTAAATCACAGCAGAGCCTTTACAACTGACTCAACAACCAGCTGTGAAAAGAGCCAGATTCTAGATGAAATGGACTGTAACATATTTACAAAAGAAAGTAAGGAACATAACCTTCGACTTTCCCTTAGGCCTCATTAAAGAGGTTCAGATGTGATTTAAGAGACCTGAGGAAGGAAGGTACAGAGCATAGCAGACTTATTTGATGAAAAATGAAAAAAAAATGAAAAAAACAGCTAAACCCCCCAAAATTTAGTTACTTAAAATATTATAAGCTCAATTATTTGCAATTAATTATATATCTTTCATCCTCTTTTCTTTCAAGAGATGATTACAAACAGTGTAAAAATCTACTACTAAATTGATGTGATTCCCTGTAAAGTATTCTTAAAGAAGAAAAATAATTAAAAATCAGAAATACTCTTTGCAGTCATTTTAGAGCAAGAGCAACTAAACAGGAGTCCTGCTCTATCCCTCTGGCAGTGAAGTTCAGACCTGCACCAAAACTCTAATTGTCCCTGCAAGAATGTTTCTCAGTACAGTGTGAAAAACTGAGGGGAAACTAGAGGGATATTCAGAATTTACTTAAAGATAATTTAACTACTTCATTTCTCCACAAAATTTCACCAGACCCACTCTACCCACGGCATCTTCCTTTCTTCTTCCAGTTTATCAGAAACCAACACAGTTCTGAGAAGCCTGATGTCCCATAAAATATTTTCATATTTAGTGAAGAGTAAAAAAGAAGAAGCAAAAAGAAAAGAAAAGAAAAGAAAAGTCGGTCTGGTGCTCTATGAATCATGGTGTGGTTTGAAGTCTGAATTCCTTAATAATAATGTTTTTGCTGACACATAATGTTTTTATTTGCCTTCAGAACCGTCTGTGTTAATTATGAGTAATTCCACTTGGAAAATATTTACATTAAAGTATTTATTCTTATGTCACAGGTATAGATAGTGTCTTCTTTAAAGGGAAAGAGCAGCCAGGAAATGACTAATCCTGAAGCCAATTCTAATGTGCTGCCCTGGGATATCCTACCAGAAATCTAATATGCACATGAGGGCTGAGACTCCAACTTCAGCCACCATCACTTAGGAGACACAAGGGTGGACTAGCCCTCAGGATTTGGACATCCCACTGCATTCAGTCAGTCAGACACAAACCTTTTAGGAGTTCCCCACACAGTGATGGTTTTCAAAGCCAGTCCAGTGTAGCCTGCCAACACAATTTAGAGTCATGTATAACACTTACAGGACGAACTGATACCTCAGGCAGAGAACTATTTGCCATATTTCACTAATACCACACCATTTTCCTGTACCAATCCCAAATTCACTCTACACAGGCATTCTCATTTGGAGACAGAGGAAATACAATGCACTGTAATGTGGGTGAAGGGATTAATGATCTCTTCTGGAAAGACTGTCTGTGGAGAACAAAAAGAATAATTAAGGGCGATGCTGATTGATTTTAGATGAGAGGCAATAGGGACCACAATGACTCTGAACTCAGAGCTATGAAGACAGCAGAGCTCAGGAAAAAGCTGAACTGGGCATTAGCAGTTAAATTAACAGTTATGTTGGGAATCCAAAATCAAGCTTTCAGACTAATTTTCATACCTCATAGTAAAAAATCTGAGAAAGCAGGACAGTGAAAATAGAACAGAAGAGCCCTTACAGAATGCAATTCCTACTAATTATTGCCTACAATAATATCTAATCACACTTTTTAAACACCAGTTTGCATTTCACTAGAGAGTTTGTAAATTATGTGGTAAGGTAGGATTAGAAAGATCTTTACTGACGCCCTTGTTTGCCAAAGCATCCAAGATACCTTTGCATCAGTTTAAAGATACTCAATTGAAGGTAAGAAATATAACAGCATCTCTTTGTGTTAAGTTTAAAAGCTAAAGTTTAAATGATCTACAGCGGTTTCAAAGTTGTCAATTGCAATTGAATATATCCTTCTGAAAACAAAGTCGTTACCTCTGTTAAAAATCTTGCCCAGAAAACTTTCTCCACATAATGTTTGCTGTAAAAGGGCTGCCTAGTTCAGGCAGAAACAAGTTCTTCTGAGAAGCTGGGAAATTGCAGTTAAATAGCATAAAGAGGGGAGTAGAAGGGAACTTCCCAATGATGAAAACAGGGAATAAGGGCAGTGCAATGTGCTGCTGAGCATCAACACCAAAAGGTTTCCCAACGTTGTCAAAGTAGGCAGTAGGCAAACCCACCAGACTTAGGTGCTGAATGTGACTCTGCCTATAATACTGATTTAAAACTGAGAACAGAGAAATAAAACTGAAAAGAACAGAGTTAAACATTACCCACGTCATGTGTTTTTCTTCACAGCCGTATCCAAAGATGGAACATCCCAGGAATTCTGCAGATGTCTCCCTTAAATTCCTAACAGAAGATAAATATCTGCTGGGACTGAAACAGAACCAAGCAGATAAATATTTCAGGTTGAAAATGCCCAAAGGACTTTGCATATCTTCAATACCTCTTTGGACTCTCCAGCTGTGGGAGACAGCAGTGAAATTTAGTGCAAAGCAAAGCCATGTAACAGAGACACAATTAAGATATGCCTTAGCCTCTAAAAATTCTGGCTTCCAAACACAGCAGGTTCTCTATTTTCTTTGCATGACTGAAGGAGAAAATCCAAACATGATACATCACTTTCCCTTTTGAACTTGCACTTTTAAACATTTCCAACAGCCTGTGCAGGAGGCAATCAAGGAACTAATGAGATGGCTACATACGGCCTTTGGGTGTTGCGGCCATTGTGTGCCCCGCAAGCCACAGTGCCTGCTCCACATCACTCCTTAATGACATCTGTCCCCTCGCAGGACGACCCACCCGGCGGCACCTACGAGCTGGAGAGCCAGTTGTCTCTGCTGTGGTGGGGACAAAGGGCTGACGTGGGCACTATCCACGCGGCTCCGTGACAGATTGTGTGGCACAGCATGGGCTCCTGGCACTGTCCCCGGCTCCGAGCGTCCTGAAGGGAGCGGGCCGAGCGACAGAGCGTTTTCCCATCAGTTACTATAATTTCTAAATTACGGATGGATAAACAGTGCAAAAAACTTGCATTTTGTCCGTGTTCCTGCCCACAAGCCATCTGAACTTTCCCCAGCTGTTTCACAGACCAGGGGCAGGCTGCCTGCTGTGCATAACCTGTACAATGGCCTGTCTGACACCTTGGTTGTTGGCAAGTTGTTTATTTGATCGCTTACCCATGGTTACAAAGCACATTGTTACGTTGTGCTGCTTTTAGAAATGTTTCTAGGCCTGCTTTTTAAAAGTGGCCTTTGTTCTTCAGAAGTGAGCAGCCCACAGTGCTCTCAGGTGAACCAGAGCTAACAAGAGTGCAGCCTTGCTTCTCCAAATCTCTGACAGTTTGCTCAAGAGATGGATGAATTTATAAAGCTGGAAAGCATTGTTTCTGAGAAAGGTGACATGAGACAGATGTTAGTCATATTCCCTAAATTTTTTCCCTGAGACACACAACTGTGAGACTGAGTTTACCTTTGCCATAATATCATATGCAAACTCTTGTTTCTCTGTCTTGAAAAAAATAAAAGCTATTTATTTTTTCTAGGGAAAATTATACAAAGACATGCCTGAGTATTGCCACAGGCACCTTTAATGAAGGTTTAAAAGACATTTCAAATGGAAACACTGGCAAACCTTTCCTCCTCCCCAAAACAATCAACTGCCAACAGCAAATATTTCTGCTGGCAAATACTTTTCTGCTCTATAAAATTCTTCCCTATTAGAAACCTCCTTCCCCAAAGGTCTGCTAAAAAGGGTTTAGAAAGCTCCATGAATATTGTCAAGTGGAGGCTGCACTTTGCCTTAGGGCCAGAAGGGACCATTAGATCATCTCATCTAACACCTGCATTAAAAAAAGGAAAAAAAAACCAAGCTCACACCACAATAGAAGAACACAAGAAAACTCCCAGAATTTCACCCACTCACTTCTGTATACAGTCAGCAAAATGTGCTTAGTTAGCAAACATCTTCCACAAAGTCATTCCTTTGCCCTTGATCATCAAGAACTGGAGACTCCGTTCAGCAGTTTCAGCAGCTTCTATATTTTTATCTCTGTGGAAAAACTATATTATATATCTCAAGATTATTTCCCAGTAATGAGCTCCCCCTGTTCTGGTACCTGTGTTGGTATCTCTCAAATGCCTCCCTATGCATGCAGATTCTACATCTCATGGGGATGCACCTGGACATAAGGTGGATGTTACTGCGCAATATTGAACATACATTAATAACTTAGGAGCCAAGTTGTTATAAAGTTTGCAGTTTGCCCATCAGTAACTGCACTGTGCTGAACGTGTAAGGTGGACATATGTTCTATGGGTATTGAGCCTAAGCCTGAATTTGGAGACAGGTTTTGATTGATGCTGGACTGCACTGATTTACCCTCATCTGTAAAGTCGAAGAACTCCAGCTGTTAGAGCTTCTTTCTATGTTACCTCTGCTTATGCAGAAACCTTGCTTTTTTCATTTCACAAAAATAATTCTTAAACACAAAACCAGAGAGAAAACTTATTTCACTATGTATTTGCTTAAAAGTTATAAAATGTTTTAAATCTCTAATAAATTCATATCTCACTACATCCATATTAAAAATCACTGGCACTGGCATATAACTTCCAAAGAAAATTTATGTTAATATCTTATGTATTTAACATTATAGCACATTAGTGAACAGTTCGCTAGAACTTCCTGTTTATAATTTTTAATTCTTTGCCTACCCTTGTTTGCTGGAACTTTTCCCACTTGGGGGAAAAATCCAGATTGGAGTTTTGTTCTCTATTTATCAGCATATGATTATTTTGGCTCTGAGCCTGTATAGCTATGTTGGTTTCCTGCAGTATAAAGAAGAAAAGACATTTCTGCCTTTTTGAGAGAAATTATAATGGTAATACAAAATGACATCCATTGTCCTCATCAGAAAAAAAAAAAGATAAAAAGTAATGAGGAGATAAAAGGAGAAACAGAAGTTTAACCAGGAATAAATCCAACAAAAAATGGAGGAATGAGGGCTTTTCAAATGGTATTGTGCCATCGACTGCAGAGTCAGCACAATTAAGGCTTGTGTTTGGGTGCACACGTGATGTCTCACTGAATCATTGCCCAGCCAGGGTCACTGGGAAGAGCCTTTTGTGGGATTGGCCTGCAGAGGGGCAGGTCTGACACCTAATAAACAGCTCGAATATGCAAGCTCTGTTCTATCTACTGTGAACGGTTTTGCCAAGAGAAGAGCTAAAGGATGATAACACCTGAAAAAATCTTCCCAACTTACACTCTTCCCTGAGTGATAGTCCCACTCACCAGTTTATGTTGTTTATCTACAATAGCTGTAAGGATTTCAGAACAACCACTGCCAGTACTTTGGATTTTGCATCCTTGCCCATCCAAAGATAAGGAAGTTCTTTGCAAACACTATCTCTTAATCATTTGGGGAAACCCATTCATCCTCAAACACCACCCATGTGAGGCACGTATGGGAAATTGCTTTCTCCAACACTGATGCATGTAGACTTTCTTAAGGACAAATATAGATGAACTTTTATACCACACAGTCTTCTTATCTCTGCATAGCCTCATCATAAGCTTTCTCCTGTGTCAAAAACTATGCTAGCCATTTGCAATAGGCAGCTG
>WAAG01057994.1:12768-35555 GCA_013390105.1 Tichodroma muraria | reverse complement strand
AGAGACAACTGAGACTGCCGAGTTTCCTGTTCCTTCAAACACTGGCATTGCTCCTGGAACAGAGGGGAATAACAGCCTGTTAAAGTACTATTGTATCCCATAGCTCAAACATCTGCAGAAATGAGGGGGTTTACTCTTCTCTCCCCTCTCCTTTCTCCCAGCTACTTGGACATACTTGCAATGCTTTGTGGACTCCCTACCACAACACTGACTTAAGTCTCAGAGCACAGTCACACTTCTTATTTAGCTCATAACACTAAGCTTCTGTAACAGCTTTTCATACCATTACACTAAGAACTCTTAGGAAAAAAATGAACCATTTTTTGACCCCAAGGAGTAAGGAAAAGCATCCACATAATATTTTATTATGTGTGGCTTGTTTTCGGTGTTGAAATTAAAGCTTTGGAAAAAGCTATAGACTATAAAATCAAAGTCCCAAGAGTCAAGTTGAATATATCTAACACTGATTACCATTGAAAACACTAAGAGAGAGTCTTTTCTGCATTTGCATAATTAATACACTACACTGGAGAAAGATTTATTTTTAAGCTTTAAAAATACTGTTTTAAAAACATAGGTAGGACTTGATCCAGAAACATACAGTATTCGTCTTTTGCGAATGACAATGTATGCTGAAACAACTTCTCAGCTCTCTCCAGAATTATTTCTTGAAGAATTAGAAGCATGGAAGTAAATTAATATAATGAAATTCTAAATTAAATAGTTCAAACTAGTGCATTATCTGAAGAGAGATATAAGGGTAATCTAGCTTGTTACCAAATGGCATCTACCTCATGTTCTGAGAGTCCTTACTGCAGTGAGATGTTTGCTCTCTTCTGAGAGTACATACACCTCCCTTTCTTAGCCATTAGGACTAAAATTCGTATTTAAGGGTTGGAAAAACTTGGCATGGGAAAAGGTTAGTCCTCATATGGCACTAATTCAAGTAGATCAAGAGTGGCTATCTACCTAAAAATGTACATTCAGCCCCATATGATATGCTCAATGAAGAAAACACAGGATGAAGTTCCGTATTGGGGACCATAATGGTTCCTGCTGTCCTCAAAATCTATTCCTCAAAATTAAAAATAAACAACAAAAAGACCCCCAACAAAACCACCACCTCAGAAAAACAAGACGCACACAAAAGTATCACCAAAATTACACAACTTCCTCCATGTGACTCAAATTTCCATTCCATAGTTAGGTGGAAGAGTTTAGTTGGCTTAGGAGGGGAGTGAACATCATTTTTGTTATAATAAATTGAGTTTTCATCTTGGAGAATTTTTAAAGTGCATTATCTACAGCATTCAGACATGAAAACTGTCTAGCACACATACCCTGACTGTATTAGATGCGCTTTCCAAGCTTAGATAGAAGAGTTTAGTCCCCCCCTTGTTTCTCAGGTCAGAAAGGGCTAACAGTACTTCAAAAGATAGCGCATACTCTCAGCTGGATCAGTTTTTCACTGTGGGGGGAATTACAGTCCCAAAGGAAGCTCCTTTCTTCTATTAAAAGGAGAAATTTTGGCTGCTGAGGGAGGCAGAGCTGTGGGAGAAGGTTTTTAATGAACTCAAGTAGAAATTGTGTGAATTAACAGCTGCGTCACTGGATCAGGAGTCAGGAGATCTGTGCTCTATTCCTGGCTTTGTGACCTCAGGCACATCAGTTTTACTTAATAATTACTGCACTACAAGTAATTGGCAGCCAAAAATCATGTAATGCAATACTCTTACAGTACTGTTAGCCATTTTATGTTGTTTTCAGTTCAGTAGGAAATGAGACAGGTGTCTCAGCCCTTCTGAAGAGATAAAGTGCAAAGACCAAATTCAGGACCTGTTTGTGTGTCTTACCCACAACTGCTGAGTGCCACATATGTGTACAGTGTGGAGCAAAGACTGAATGGGTAGACAACATGTGAAGAAGACATCCAAGAAGTATGATTGCCCTAGACCTACTGACAAAGCACCGAGTAACATCCAGGCAGCAACCACCATCCCCACTGACTTGGTCTTTTTGAAAAAAGTCATTGGTACTACAGAAAAAACTGAAGAGTTACGTGTTTTAAAAATGAAAAAAAAAAAAAACCAAACCACCAACCTAGAAATGATCAAGCATTTTAAGACACAAGCCTGATAAAGTTACAGGATTGTCTAAGACTTTGCTGGTCACAATGTCAAGCATATTTAAGGAAACCAGTGAAATGGAACAAATTGTACAAATCTTGGCTTTCTAAAAGACACATGGATGGCTTAAAGTTTGGAAGGGTGCGAGGATTATTAATCCTCTAAACACTCTTTTATTACAGGACCATAAATGACTTTGCTATGTATTATAAAACAAAGACTATATCCTAAAGCCTAATACAATTTAGAAAGGCATTATGCATCCTTTTTCCTTCTGGTTTTGCAGAGTCTTTCCCCCTTTGGTATTAACCCAGACAACCTGTCTCTTCACATTAGCTTCAAGCTGCCTCTAAACTTTCAGTGCACCCTGGGTATGAGATTTCTGTTCTCAATCTGCACCTTAACCAGTAAAATTTCTAGTTATACTGTCAATATTTTCCATTGGTTAGGTCAATATTTGATCTCTTGGCTTTCTCCATAAATGAAATTAATACTGCAGCAAAAAAAAGCCTTCTGAGCTTTATCAGTTTTGAAACATAAGCTCAAAAAGGAAACCTCAGGTGTCTTTTGAAAATTGAAGGAAAATATCCCAGCTATGAACTTTAGACAACGACTGTAGTTTTTTTATTATCTACCTACACTTACAAATAAAAAAAAATGGCATCTATTATTCTTCAGAAAGCTCCTCCTAAACATTAGGGTACATAAATATAATCTGCTGCAAATTAAAAAAATTACATGTTTGTGCTTTCTTCCCCTTTACACATAAATTTGTGTGGCTGTAGAGTTCAATAACCCAAAAGTTTGTTACAACGTAAATTCTTCATTAGAAGAACTACCCAAAGACTGCATTCCCCGGTGCAGCTGATCTTCAGCTGCATTAACAGATGTTTACTGCATTGCTAGCATACTGTGTCCAGTTTGCCATAGTGAAAACAAAAATGTGAAACAAGAAGCCCACAAAGCATTTTTCAACTCTCTCTGCTATGCAGAGAAAGGTAACA
This sequence comes from Tichodroma muraria, assembly GCA_013390105.1. NCBI lineage: Eukaryota > Metazoa > Chordata > Aves > Passeriformes > Sittidae > Tichodroma > Tichodroma muraria. The sequence continues at coordinate 32,425 of WAAG01057994.1, read as the reverse complement.
TGTCCTGCTGTGGGGTAACAGAGCCGTACAGCCCATCCTCAGAGAACAGGAATGGCCTCAGACACGATGGGCTACGACTTGGCAAGCACAGCTCAAAGCTGGTTGTCTCAGCGCTGTGGCAGCACACAAACTCAGAGCAGGCTGGCTCTGTGCATCCCAGGATCAAAGGCAAAAACCTCATGGACCGAAGCCCTCTCCTCTAGAAACACATCATCAGCTTCAACACCTACAAAACATTAGCTTAAATCCAGCAGCCTTAAGAAAATACCTTTGTAAAAGGCTTTTCAGCTCCAGCCCAGTAAAATCAGATCGCTCAGCTAAATTAAAAGGTGAAATTTTTTATGCCGATCAGGAACAACTGTACTTATAATGTACTCAAACTATGAATTTGTAGAAATCTCATGGTTGCCAGTATAAGCACATCTTTTTTCCATTCCTTTTGTAGTATTTATCACCAACACACAACCATACGCCATACAAAATTATTGAAAAACTGAGAACAAAGAGTCTATTTAGAAGACACATTTTATTTCTGCAATCAAGTAGCATTACAATGGAGTTCCTAAAAACTGAAATATTTCAGTTATTATTGTGTGGGAATGAATGTAAAGTGTTTTGTACTTCTCCTATATTTCCATGAACTTTGTTGAAAGAACAAGTCTTGTCTTTTCTAACAAGCCAGAAAGGTTAAATTCCTATCCCAATATGAAAATTAACATAATAAGAAAATGCTAGAACTGACAGATCACATGTGCTTTCTTCTACCTTGAGTGTAACACCAGCAGGTTTCAGACAATTACTGCAGTAATATTTGCAAGAATTATGTAGATCTCTACCACTTCTCCAGTAACATGGTGAAATGAACCATAACCAGTAAAACCCAGCAGCCTGGTACAGTGACCAAAGGCAGTGACAAAGAACAAACATCAACAGGTGGAAGCCAGGCACAGCCAGGAGAGCCTCACACCAAAGAGTTTGCCTTTGGCATAAGCCACGCTCAGCTGCCCTTCCTGCCTCTGACCATTCCTGACATCCACCCTATGTCATTTCATACCGTGAGATTCCTTCCCAGAGCACAGAATAAAAAGATTAGCTCTGTTCGCGCCTTCTGCGCTTTAATCCCACGGACCAGGGACAGACTTCGGCAGGTAGATATTCTCAGCTTATTACTGCTGCTCTTTGTTTTGCTTACTTGTGAAGCATGAAGCACTTGTGAGCAAAATTAAGCCATGACTTTTCCTTCATACTTTACATACCACATCAGCCATCATTCCTGCCTCAACACTCAGGCAAGAAGCACCTGCCCATGCTGCTGCTCAGGCATCAGAGTTTTGGTGGGGGAAAAGGTCCCTCAAATAAAGGGACCTCAGATAAAGAAGGGAGCAGAAGGCCCCAGATATTTGAGGTCTGTCTGCCTGCCCTCACATCTCCAGGACTGCCAAGTCATCTCCTCACATTTCACATCTCTGAGAACAGTTACTGCCCCTGGCCCCGTTATTCTAGATTTTCCTCCTAACAAGCATCCCTTTGCCATCCATTTACCTAAGAAAAATGCAGAAAATTCTTCACCAGAAATTACTTCAAAGCTGTATCATATATTGTAAATATCAAGGATGACTATTTCTTTTTTGTCTGTTTTACAAATATATTGTATTATATCAAACCAAGAGGCTTGGAGAGGTGGGGGTATGTATCCTTCTGTTTGTACAATTTATTCAGTGCACAGCATTTTCTACAGCTGCAGCACCCTATTCTGCAGGAAGAAATGCAATAAAAGAACCTCCAAGGAAGCTGAGGTTAAAGAGCCCTCTACTGAAAGTTGTGTTTTCTCACAATTTTGCTATACTTCATAACCTCTTTTTCTCCTCCACGTCTCAGAACAGTTGCACAGATCACTCAAGCAATAACAGCACAACCTCCCTCCACAGCCAATACTGTAAAACAGTCAAATCCTGGAGATATTCACAGTGTTTATTAAAAATGCTTTCTCATTCCACTGATAACAACAGTGCTTGCTAAGCCTGAACTTTTAATTACCCAATATAACCAGAGAACAGTCTTCAAGGCCTACATTTAGCTAACTAATTTTACAAATCTGTATGTACCCAGGTGTTCTGCAGGCAATGAAGAAGAATGAACAGTTCTTCTTCCCAAAAGCATACAGTACTTTTTAATCCATTTATTTGGGGGAAAAAAAAAAGTTATGGAGTAAATTGAAAAGCGTTGATTGTTCCAAATTTTACAGAATACCAACTGAATTCCTTTTCAGTACAAAATTCAACGTAAAAAGAGAAAAATATGAGAAATTGTAAATAAATTACAGCAAACTTTCCACCGCTGGCAACTGGAGGATAAAACACAGTTTTCTGACACAGAGAAGCTTAAGAGGACAAAAGAATGAATTGGGTGGACATGAAAAATTAAAGGAAAGACAAATTCGGAACTGATGTCAGGCCACACATTTTAATTGCGGAACTGAATGCCAGACATTAACACAGAGCTGGGGTCATCCAGAGAACCATCAAAGGGCACTTGGGGGACATTGGGCACTGGGGTGCAGCAACTTCCTACAGAAAATCTCACTGATCTTTACTTACTTGTGCTGTAGCTGTGTTGTATGAAATAGCTAACATGAACTGGGGTGCTTCTTCAAGACAAAGGAAAAAAAAACACAGAAAGAAAGAAAATAGTCATACCACAGAGGCTGTCAATCATAAGCAAAAGAAAACTACTGCCATTCAAAATAAACTGCCCCTTCAGAGCTGAGGTCACCTTGTCAATATCAATCTTCTCATTTTGATGCACATTAAGAGCTATTGGAGTGTCCCCTTTCATCCTATGACTGTGAATTGACCTTACTGACACTACTGAATACAATATGGTCCTTTAGGGATGTGGTAATTATTGGTAACTGCACTAACAAAGTTAGTAGCACACAGGGCATCATTGCTCTGGTTTGTATTGCCACCTGGTCTTTATTTTAAGAGATTTATTCGCATTTCATATGCCTTGACACAAACTGCATACACATCAGTCCTTTATTTACAGTTATTTTCCATGGGATTCCCATGAGAGTTTCTACTAAAAAGGACTATTTTCACCTGAAAAAAAGCCAAAACAAAGCTGCTGTTTAAAAAGTCTGAATTAAGCCTATAAAAAGTCATACTACAGGAACACAAGTTGTCCTACAAGCTTATCATAGTACCATCCTGTGTTGCCTATCTTCTGTCAAAATACAACAGAGCAGGGTCAAGAGCGAGATCTCCTGCCAAGTGTTGCAGCCTGTCACCACAGAGGTGACACAACACACACCCCCAACACTTGTTATACACAGCATCCCATCAGAAGCAAACCCCACCGAACTGCACCTCCCTCTCTCCAGGATTATACTCCACTTCCAAAATGAATCAGAAGGTAGAACTGCCTCTCCAAGATTCGAGATGGGAAGAGCAGGTGCCTAAAACCTGTACACACACTCCTTTTTGCACAGCTCCTGAGCAGCTGCAGCCTTGTGAGCCTGAGAGGTGGCCGTGCCGGGGCAGCAGTGGCCAGCCAGGCACGCACAGCAGCTGCTGCACTGCTGCCAGAGAGAAGCCACAGTGCTTCCTCAGGCAGCAGCTTCCTTCGGTCCGAAACTGCCTTCACCGATTCACTGACGAAGATAAATAATGTGATCACCGCAGGGATGACTTTTTGCTAAAAGGAAAGAGAAATAATCAATAGTAGCTTGGGCTGGAAAGGGACCTTGGAATTGATTTGGAGATGACATGCTGGGCTTAGGCCCAAAGCAGAGATCCTGGCCAAGGAGAGTCTAATGCTCTTAGAGTTCATTTTAAGATGACCCAAAATTAAATTTCCAATTGTAGGGGTCTAATTCACTCCAGGTTGTTTAGAAACACTGCTAAGAAAAAAGAAAAATCCCAACACAAATACCCTTCTGAGGTTTTAGAGTTCAACTTAATAAATTTTTAAGCAGGCCTTATATTTTATCCCGTGCTTGTTCACTTTTGTTGCTATAGGTTGTCACATTCTGCTAACCCAGAAGATCAATCAGAGGCAAGTTTCTCCGACAGCTTGCAAACACGACTGTTTTCTTCACACTGTTTCTATTCAGTGCTACTTCTGCCGCAGACAGACTCATTTTTAAAGCTATTTATTTTCCCTTGAAATAGATACAAAATGCAGTAGCAAGGAAAAGGCACAATACTCCACCAATTTAAACCAAGCCCTCAAAAATATTTCACCTTGTTTTGCCACATCACAAGCAAGACTTGAGAAGTTACCTGGCTTTAGAGATTTCCACACATTCATCCCTTCAGACTGCAGCAGTCCCATCACATCAGATTCATCTGCAGTGCAGTCTTACCTGCCAACTGTGCCAGCAGCATTTGCTTCACAACTGAGAGAAAAGTGAGACTAAACCCCATGGTGATGACCTGGCAAAAGGTCACTGAATCTCACTCTGCTGTGAAATGCCACTGAAGACATGCAGAAAAAGATCCAGAGCACCAGAAATGCAGCAGTGACAGAAAATCTGTCATCTGCTACTCAGAGTATTTCAGTAGCTCCAGCAGCCTGAGCAGTACCTTTGCAGAGTTCTCAATGCCAAAGCCCCAGTGCTGTTCCCTAAAGAAAGCATCACTCTGCAAAGACAAGGGAGCCGGAGGTGAACGTGGTGGAAAGAAGAGGGGAAATAGAGGTGAAAAACACTTTTTTCAAGTGAGTCATACTCATTCTGACTGTTCCTTCAGCTGTGTCTTGACAAACAATTAATGGTAGATTTTCACACTACCACTCATTTGGCAGAAGATATTTAAGTCAATACAAAACACAGATCGGGTTTCAAATTAGCAAGATCACCAATGAATTATATGATGAGAACGATAGCAAGCCTGTGCTGGCACCAGGCTTCAGCTTGCCACCTGGTATTCCAGATTGCACTGATCCCAGCCTGTGCTGGTCCCCACCACCTGGTGCATTGCAAAAATGCCTCTTCTGCAGTACTGCAAGGCTTTCTGAGCAGCCCTCTCGGAGGGAGGGCCCTTCTGTTTCCAAGGTCACCCACACTTCCAAGAAACAGCCTTGCAGAAATGCTGCTCAGCTCCATCAGACCTTTATTTGCATCTCAGCACTGTAAGAACCATACACCACTTCAGCCTGCTGACTGACCAGTGATCCTATCACTGCACTCCTCCTCTTGACCAGGACTACTTTCTCATGCCCATTTTGCTCACTGAAGGCAGCTGTACTCCTCCTTGACACAATCCACAGTGAGCACCCCCACTCCAAAAGGGTGAGTATGCTTCTGCTCAAATCGGCTTCTCCTTGCTGCCAGAACTTTATGGACCAGCTCTTTCTCTCTCCTGTTCAGCCAGTTTGCTAACAGCTCATACCCATTTCCAGGTCACAGCTGGGGCCAGACCACGAAGAGAAGCTTGCCCAGGTGTGCCCAGAGCACCCCTCAGAAAGCCCTGCTGTTTCTGGGTAGGGGGCATCTTGTGCTGTATCATCTGACCAGGAAGCAAAACTTCCTAAACATAAGCAGACAAATTCCCTATTCCAGAAACTATACGGGGAAGCATCTGTTGCTATATTTAGCAACAGATAATTTTGTAAGTCCAAACAACAATGAAATAATCAACTGCAGAGCAGGAGAGGTCACATGCCTAATCTACATTGATAAGCCTCTGCTTCATACAGAAGTCATACCAGGGTCCAGACCAGATTCCCCACTGAAACCTCACTTCTGGCAGGAGTAAGTCATCATTACTGTTGCACACAGGCAGCTCTGCATTGCTATTTATCTTCTTTAAAACTAACAGCAAAAAACTCCAGGGGTGAGGCCTGAAGAAAAATTGGCAGAGACTGCAAGCCTTGGCCCAGGCCCCTCTAGGAGTGCTCCCAAGGACACAGCACGCAGTACCTGGTGCTCCAGGCCTTGCCACCCCCAGGGACACAGCAGCTGGAGCCCATGCCAGAAAACAATGTTCAGAAAACAGCACAATCTAAAAAACATCAGCCCAGCTAGCCCCTTGCACTACATGCAGCAAGTAACAGCACTGATAGAAAATTCATAAAAAAACCCAGCATATTTGGCTTAGAAAGATATTTTCTTACATTAGTCAGTGGCTTCTAAGGAGATTTCCAGAAATGCCAGGAAGCAGTAGCGCAGCAGATCCTTCCTTACCTGGTTCCACCATCTTCTTCCAAGCGCAGCAGCTTTCACAACTGTGTTCAACCTTTACATGGACCAACTTCAGCCACCTGGCACTGAAGATTTGATGCTGAAATACCTGCAAAGCAAGGTGTAGCAGATCAGTTGTCACTCAGCTTCATCAGAAAAGCCTGTGTCTCATTCACTAGATCACAGACCCCTAGCAGACTTTCCGGGATCGAGCTAGCAGACCAGCAGGGAGGGGAGCCAAGGGATTGCTGGGGAGCACAGAGCCTGCCTGGGGGAGGTGCAGTGCTGGGGCTACAGCAGTCCCGGGACAAAACAAGTACAGGAGAGCGAGGGCGTGACTTCACAGAATATTCTGAGTTGGAAGGGACCCTCAAGGATCACCAAGGCCAACTCTCTTAAGTGAATGGCCCACACAGGGATTGAACCCCATGACCTTGGCACTGTTAGCACCATGCTCTGACTATCGAGCCAATAAAAGATTGGTGGAAGATCTGGTTGCATATTGGGAGGAAAGAAAAGATACATGACCTGGAATAAAACCTGCCAAAATGAAGTTGAATCATTATTGTTTTTAAAAAATACCCACATTTTCACTTCCAGGACAACGATATATGGAACTACTGCTTTGTGATTCACAGCTACAATGCTCTAAATCCAGCACCAGGAACACTAAAGGACATTTGCCAGGACATTGCTCTGTTTCCCACCTTGGCAAAAGCAGATAATTTATGATGTCTCTGCTATCAGAGTAGCTTAGAGGCTTCTTAGACCTACATGAGTAAAAACCACTGAGACTATTGGAGTGGATGTAGAATAAAAATGCAAAATATATCTACTATATATCTCTCCATGTTAGCTATAGCTGGAAGGAAAATAGGAGGCTCAGCAGATTGTTTTATTCGTTATGGCAAATTATCCATTCCAAAAGACAACTAGTGGCATGAAAATAATATGTGTATGTTAGAGGACATGAGCAGAGGAGCAAGATTTCCCTGCCATTTACAGTGCTAGTTTTTGTTTGTAACTTTACAACAAATTGGCCATCATTACAAAAGCTTCTCAACAGCTCTCTCAGTAGAAATTAAACCATGAGCTCACACATATTGACATCTCTGTCTTTACATAATAACAAACCTTAAATGAGATAAATTAATACCTTTCTGCAGTGATTAGGAAAAAACACTGATTCAAATCGTGCAAGAGTAGCCTCAAAGGCAAAAGTCCACTTATCCTTTCCTCCCCTAATATATGCCAATTTGTTCCAGTGAGGACATTAACATTTAAGAGCAGACAGGTCTGCTTCACCTGCCCCAGTGCAGCAGAGAGGCTGCTTTGGAGTGGCATTTGGAAGCCCAGTGTCACAGGCTGCCCTCAGGGGGACACGCTGTGTGCACACCCCAGCCCCCAGCATGGGTGCATGCCCAGGGCCCCATTCCTGTCTGCAAGGTGAGAGAGCAAGGGAGGACCTCAGAGAATGTCTTACAGGTTGGAATGCAGTAAGTCACTGATACTGTGAAAGTCAAAGAGAAACCTCTTCCAGGCTGAGAGAGCAAGAGCAAGGTGGTTCTGCTTTACACCATTATGCACAGGTGAATGAAAAGCACATTTCCCTACTGAGCCCTTTTACCCCCAACAACAACAGGATGAATCATGTCCAATATATACTACAGGTCATTTCTTGAAAAGGTGAAAATGACATCTTTTAGTTTTCCAGAAGTGAAAGGCTGGATCTCTATCTTTCCTGCTTGCAAGCCTCAGGGACTAACAGGCATCACTCCATCTGGGAGACAAAAATCTGCCCTTCCAGCTGAGACCATAACCCAAGAGTATTGATCAAACGTCCACCTCCCTTCCACATAATAGAATTTCCCAGTGAGCTAATTGTTTTTCTTTCTTTCATCTCCATAAATGAGGTCAATGGCAAGGGCAAAGAAGAGAGAATTAGCTCTAAGTGTTCTTGGCTTCAAAGCAAGAGGAGACAGAGCTTCCAGATTTTGGAGAGCACTCTACAGGATTTATAAAGTACCATGGGACCTTCCAAATAGCTGAATTTAGAATTGCTTCAGCTTAGGACAAGGCTTGCCTGCACCGCCCAAAGATTTATGTTTTTCCACACCTGCTGTTATAGTTCAACAATGCCACTTGTAGGTCACTGATGGCCTTCATGCTCTCCCTCCAACAGCAACCAGCTCCCATCCACAGATCCTAAAGCATTTTGCAAAAACACATAAAGCTTCCCAACGGATGTGGCAGCAGGCACATAGCACAGTGTATCACCATGCCTTGTCCTCATTCCCTTTTGCCTGCAGTGGCAGAGCTGAGCAGCACCTCCTGCCCTGCAGCTCTGTGTTGGGAGTGCAAAAAGCAGAGTCCTGACAATGCAGGTTCAGATACACACCCACGTCATGCTTACAGAACCACTCAACCACTAGCAAAGGTGTCAATGACAGAATTAAAACCCAGTTCCTGAGAGAAAAGTAGGTACTTGGGCTTTCTCTTCCAAAACAGCAATGATTCTCTGAGGTCTGGCTATCAGCCTTCCTCTCTTTTTCTCCCCCCAAAACATGGGCATTCCTTGTGTAGTAAAAAATCCCTACAGGACTCATTAGTATCTCAGGCAGAATTAATAACAAGAATCAGGAACAATGGCCAGAGACAGGCAGCTGCAGATGTCTGCTTCTATGAGTAGGGAAGCAATTAATTTATTGCTGAACTGTTCACAAAGTATTTTCCCATATTTTGGAGACAGCTAGAATTGAAAAGTTAAACTGATAGTATAAGAAGCAAGTTCTCCACCAGAAAGATATAAAAAATTAAAAATTCAACCCACCTCCACAAGTCTATCCTGTACTTTTCCATGTCTGGGTCCCAGCACTATCAGACTAACAGGCTGAATGCTGGTTGAGTGTGATGAAGCTTCTGGCACACTCAGGGTTATTGCAGCACCTGCTCTACAACCCTCAGATTACCAGAGTCAAAACTGTCCAAGCACAAGACAAGAGGGCACAGACAAAGCAGGGACGAAGCCTGCAGGGTGACAAAACAGCTATGGCCTCTTCAGACGTCATTCCTACCAGTCACCCCACCCGGGGCACAGGTGGAAACAGTTTTATGCTCTCCCAATCAAGGCAAGGCATACCTCAGTGGTGAAATTCCCAGGTGTTTGCTGTTCCCTCATTAACACTGGTGCTGAAGCTGTAGAAAATAGTTTTGCATTCTGGAAAGCTGCCTTTAAACCAAACTGAGTTTTGTGGGGTTTGCAGAGGCCACCTCTCAAAGGGCAGAACAGACCTAGCAGATGTTACGGGTCTCAAAGCAGACAAGGTACCCTGTCCTGAGGGACCAGCCCCCATTAACCAAAAGCTACAACACGAGTAAGGTCAATAGCAACACCATGTTCAACATTTGTAAATGGAATTCTGCAAAGCAAAATTTTTATTGGAACATTCCTGACACATTTACATATGCTTTCACCACACTTTTGCCAGAACGGACACCTTATAGAATAGAAAACCTGCCAAAAGCATATGCAGTTCAACTCTGGGAATAATTTTTGAAAGTCTGTTCCTTCCTGGATGTGAGCAAAGGTTATTATGTGTCTAGAATAGATCCAGTCCAGACAGATGGAGCATCATGGGGAGAGGAGGACTGAACTCATGATCTGTTTGTTTCCTGAAGAGCCTTTTGTAATGAACTTTGTAAAAAGACTTTCTGTAAATCCAAGTGAATAAAATTGCTTTATATAACACTGGGATAAACAGCTTATTGACAAGTAGATTTTTTTTTAAAACTGCTTAAGCAATGAATCTTGGAAACAGAGGAACAAGCAGGAAAAATTGGATAAAATAATTTAAAAACGCACACCTGTCAGTAGGCTGGAAATTAAACCTCTTCCAAAAAAATGTTTCTCATTTAAATCACATGAGTAATTCCATCAGAAGTCAGGAGTTTATTATTTTCAGGAATAAAGATCTCTATCTTTCTTCTCAAGCTCTGACCAGTCTCAGATCACAGAATCATCTATCAAGATCCTCAATAATCCATCTGTTCCCTGTGGTGTTACTGTCTGTAATGAACAATGTGCCCTAGAAACTATCACATGATCCAAAGACCTGAAGAATCTTTAACAGTCTTGTAAGATTTGCAGCCTCTTCTGATAATTTTTGAAAGGGCATAAAACACAACAAACAGATGCTGCAAATTTGAGCATAAAAGAGAATTCTTATAACATAGTGGTGTTTTTCTTTAGCTTCAGCTACATATTACTCAAAAAAAAAAACAAACACAAAAAAGCAGAACCAAAACAAGGAATTTATGATCTCAAGCCAAAACTGAGAAAGAGACCTGAGACAATCTTAGCAGGCCTCATGAGACTGAAGTGATTTTCAGCTACAGCTAATGTTTATTTTAGATTATGTTGTAATCTATCTTTGCTTGTATCATTGTCCTGGGTCCAGGACAATCATTTAACCCTGTTGTGGTCCAGACAACAAGAGAAACAAGAGAACAAGACAACAAGAGAAAACTCTTGTTCTTACTCAGGCACTGAAATGCCAGGGTTGGTGCAAATTCCTGAGGGAAAATATGAGCACATTTCAGTTCAGTCCCAACTACGATACATCCTCTTCCGAGCCTGCTTCATCTCCAGCACAGTGGTTTTACTCCTTTCCCCATTCCTACAGAAGGAGCAATGCAGATAAAGGGCTTCTGATCACTCTTAATCTCTTTCCCACAAATGGTGGTGGGCCTTCTGTCTCCAGGTGCTACTGACTGTTCTTCTCATGGGAAAACAAGACAAATATTTGTTCAGGCAATGCAATGTAAAAATCCACTGCAAATATACAATTTGTGTTTGAGTGAACTTTTGGGTAAGCCAGTGTTTACCTAGTTTGCTTACGTTCAGGCTACGGTCTTCTACTACTTCAAAAAAACCTTGAGAACTCCTTCACAGATATTATCCCACAGATAATTTAAAATGAGGCTTAAATGGCAACCTGTTTACACCACAAAGGGTGAAATTAGCAAATGGCTGATACCGTAAAAATTCAAGTAGCTATTAATATTGAATTTCTATGGATCATAGGTTTGTTTCATAGCTCAAATGAAACCTGCCCTTAAGAGTAAATGAAAAATAATTACAATAGCATTTTTCAAACATGTTTCAAATGTTTTAATCGCGACTGCTAGTGCAAGAGGGGCTATAACAGAAAAGGTAGGAAAAAAACCTGGCTCAAGACTTTTCCCCCTCCTCTGCCTCCCCATGAGTTCTTGCCAAAGCAGATGCCACACCAAACTGTGCTACATGGCAAACTGGAGCAGAGAATCGATCTGAGTCAAAAGTACCTCCCCTGCTTTCTTTCTTTAGACACCACTGATAAAGGCAATTGGCAACATTCACTTAGGATCACTATCCAAATGCCCACATCCTTAGGCCATAATCTGAAACCCTGATTTTTCACTCAGGAAACCTGGCATTTAGCAACAGAAATGCAAAGCCAAAGAGCCAGTTGCTCCAGACTGCATCTTCACAGATGACCCATCTCGGGTTCACTGCTAAGTTATCTTGGTGCCAAATAACTTTTCAACACAACAGTCTTCCAGCATAGGAATTTAAGAACCTCCAAATGAGGGAAATATAATCCAGAAGGAAAAAAAAAAAAGTTAAGACAAAACAAAATCAAATATATCCAGCAACATCTTGGGGAAAAGAAATGAATGAAGGAAAAAGATGTGGATAGGTCTTTATCTGATTTTATACAGTCAGCATAGAAATTTTTATCATCACCTACAATATAAGCAACCCAACATTTTTAGTACTGTACAGAAGTACATATCTTTTTAGTACTAAGGAGAGTTAATTTTCATCTATTTCCTCCATTCGGGCAACTATTTAATACATTGATCTTTGTTGCATTTCCATTTTCTCCACCAATACATTTCTTATAATTGGAATGAGCTGCTCTATTAAGCTTCTTAATAGATTCAATGTTCTCAAAACCCAATAACTTCAGGACAATACAATAAAATAGACAACAAATTAAGCTTGGTGTTTGCGAATGTGAGACCCCATCAACGGTGACCTTTAAAGTTACCGCAAGGAGGCTGTTTAGAATTGGTTGCAGAAAAAACAGTATCTGATACGTGTAAATTGCATTAGTTTGTGCCAATGCTAAACACCCAGAGACTCTTTTGATGGCCAGGAACAAATTACAGCTCTGATGTGAAGCAGCAAGGCACACATGGGCAGTGGCTGTGGAATAAACAGGACCTTTGCATCACCCAGCACAGACACAGCCTGGTTTGAGTGATGGAGTCTGGTCTTAGGTTTGTACATGCAAGCAATGTTGAGCATTACACACAGCGCAGAAGTATTTTGACAGTCTAACATATTTAATTATATCAATTGGATCCAATAGCTATGCCACAATATCAGTTTGAAATAACACATGAATAGAGATTTTACTTGCAAACCGTTACAAAGATGTAATCTCATTTAAAAATAGCAAGCAGTATAATTCTCTCAAAACTGGTTAGCCCTGGTATGATTTCTACCTCCACCAATAGCTATACAGTTACCTTCACATGCATTTGATATAACAACTCAGAGGGGTTTTCTGCCACAGCTGAAGAACCAAGTGACCTGACAATGTGGAGGGTGAACACCTGAAACACATGGAGCAATGGGAGCCAGGGGATGGGGGTTGCCTGACAGTCACATCGCAAACTGCTGGAGTGGGTATTTGCCAGACACCCGTGCCACAACCCAGCCTCTAGGACAGGGCGGGAGATCACATCTGCTCCAGCAGGTGTATCACCAATTCCAGCCTGAAATCAGACTGAAACAACACTAAGTGTTAGGAGGAATGAGGCCTGGTAAAGTGAATCTGGGTAGATAGCCCAAAATGTAAGATTGTCTTCCTCTAGCTTTATGCTTGCTGGGAACGGTTTTAAATAAAAGTGAGCTCCCAGGAGCCCTTCACCTGGCTTTAGCCTTTGCAAGCCCCTTCCACAAATAGCTCCATGAGTAACATCAGCAACACAGCTGCCCTCCTGGTTGCCAATCGACCCCTCACATCTCTATTTATTTTTAATTCCAATGGCTGCTTCCTTGCAATTTCAGTTTCTCTTCCAAGTTACACATTTCCACAGCCTCACATACAGTTCATTTTGTATTGCCCTGCCTGGATGACCTGTATGGCACCTTCTATCAGCACATAACTTTTTTTCAGCAGGGAAAGCGTTGTACAAATGGCTTTGCTTTTGTTACAGTTTTTTCTATTTGCCTCAGGCTTAATCAGGAACACAACTGCTAATTATTTGCACCTCCCACAGCGCTGACTGGGCTTATCCAAGATAAGAATAGTTCAGGCCCTCGTTCCACCACCTGCCAGCCCAGGACTGTTGCCAGCGATTCCCTCTGATAACCCAGGCTGTTTCAGCAGCTGAGGAGGAGCAGTAAATATTGTTTGTTTTCCTAGGGCAGTTTTACTTGGAGGCTGTGGTGAGGGATGTGGAGCTGGTCAGGGGCATAGCTGAAACATTCCATGCTAAAACCAGGCCAAAAGCACTTTGAGAGATTGCTGCTGGTACTAAAACCAAGATTTATTTAGTGCTTGGGGCTAACCCTTTGTTATTTGGCAAGTGGTGGTTCTCCTCAAAGCAACATTAACATCTCTCCCAGCCGTGCAGCGGCTGTCGCTGTTTTCAGGCTGACAGAAATTCCATCCTCCTCGTGGTGCAGGGTTCCCTGGCGCTGGAGCCTTCCCTGCCGGGCTGTAAATCCGGGAGCAGGAGCAGCTGGCAGATGAAGGCCCTGCTCTGGCTCCCTGTGCCACCAGGGCTCACAGCACACACCAGCTCCCAGCTACTGCCCACTGCTTATTAAACTTGGCTTCATTTAAAACAAGTCTGGTAAATTTACAACATTTTCTCTCCCACTGAAGAAGGCTACCTAAAGAAAACAAAAAGTACAATCCAAAACAAGTATCTTATGCCATCTTCCCAGATGTAACATCTTCACGCTCACTTGGCTCTCCAAGTGCTTCTCTCCACAATGAAAAGAAGACTGAAGTCCACCAATTCTGTCTCTGGCAGAGCTATTATGGATAAACCAGATCAAAATTATTTTTCATTACATGCAAATAGCAAATGTGAAAACCTGAAGTCAAATGTTGCAGTGGTAACTTCCCAGGCATGCAAAAAACCAACTGCTTGTCACATGTGAACGCAGGGAAGATGCAAACAGCACCTAAGATGGAAGCTTGCTCACAACAGCATGACAACAGGGTTAGCAGGAAACACTTCCTTGATGGCTTAGATTAGAAATAGCCCAGCACAGTCGGGCAGAAGCAGAAAGAACTCTGCAGAAACAAAGCCATGGCAAACCATCCCGTACCACTCTGTGGGGCAAAATGCCAACAATCCCCCTGTAAATCTCTGAAGGCAGCAGTTCTCTATTCAGCAGGGACTCTTCAATTATTCAAACATAAACCATGTTTTCATATTCACGTGACCTCATCTGAATCTCACAAGGGAAAAAAAATTACTGACAAATTAATTTGAGTCAAGCGTCAGCCTAGTATCATAGACAAAGATGGACACATTAGAATTTCAATATCAGTAAACAGAAAATTACGAGATTAATTAAGAAAATCTGAAAATACTAAATGTATAAAAGAAGTATCTACAGACCCATTCAACCAGAGGCTTTTGTGTGAGGCAGCCTGATCCCACATGGGATCTCACATCTGAGATAGCAAATATTACTACAGTGTAATAATAATGAATTTCAGCTTCGTGACAAAAGAGTAAACTTATTCAGGAAGGAGACCAAGAAATTACTGATATTATCTGCCCCACTGCCTGTTTGAGGATGAAGTATTAAAAATAGGTATATCATAGTAACTACTTAGTGCCATATATGGCATAAAAAATAAATTCTGCTGCTCTTCCAACAAAATGATCATTCAAAGCCTTTGGTCATGCAGAGAAAGAGTTCAACTATCAGTTAATTTAACAGGATTGAAACCATCTACCACCTCTTCCCTCCATTCATCTTAAGCCTAACAATGTACCATGAAACCAAGCTGACTAGACACAGGAAGATTTTCCCAAAGGAAGCAAGTTACCCTGTCAGTGCTTACCCCACAGAAAATCACAGAGTAGCTACATGCATTTGGGAAAGGTCCTATTTGCCCAGAAAGCTGCAGTCAGTGAGGGATCTACTGACAGCCTCAGGGTGCCAAAACTGGCCAAGTAACACCACAAGACCGGGATGCAACACTATTTTGAAGATCTCCTTAATAGCCTAGTGAGAAGTGGAAAAAACTGAGATGCTTTCATGCAGGGGCAAATCATCTAAGCACAGGAGTGAGCTACTCTGACCAAAGATAAAGAATTTCTAAAACTCCTACCCAGTAACAGTCAATCTCCACATCTTTTACTAAAAGATTTGCCAAGGGCAAAATTTAGGTAATAGCTCAAAGTAAGGAGCATATTTGGAGACATTCAGGGGAGTTTTCTTCCACTGAAGTCCACTAAGACAAAACACAAAGAAACAACACTCTGTAATTGACATTAAAATACTTTATTGGCTAGATAGAATATGCAGTATGCATAGAAATATACTGAAATACAAAGTCCTCCAGAATGCTCCTGTATAAAAAATGCAATTCATACTTCTACATCTTATTTATATACATTACCAAATGTATTCAAGAGTGTCAGTAAAGTCATATTCGCATTTCTTCTCTTGAAAGCACATCTGGTGTAGTCCAAGGCCTTTTTGTTTCTTCAAGAGAAAATTGCATAGCTACCCTATTTCCTCCTTTGGCCTGAAATCTGATGAGATTTTACATACTCTTTTCTCCCTTACTAGATCCTTTCAAGCTTGACTTCTGCCTCTTTTTCTCCCTTTGTCCCAGTATGCGATAGACTTTTTTCTTAGCCTCCTTTTGCCTCTTGAATTTCTGTTCATCCTCCTTCTGTTTAACTTTGAGATATTCTTTAAGCTGCTCCCGATGCTTTACTTTGGCTTTCTTTATCTTGTAATTATTCACTGTACTCAAAGCACTGAGTAGAGCTGATATCTAGAACAGAAAATAGACAATCAATACACATGCAGTTCAGTTTCGCTGAGCGAGAAACAGCATAGCCTCAGCAGAGACACATAATGAATCAGAGATTCAAGGCAAGTTCCTAATTATCTCTGCACCTGTTACCCAATTTCTAAAATGGTTTAATTATTTATCCTGTTAGGAAGTTAATCAAAGCTTTAATTTTTGTGAACTCCGATTTTGGTTAGATAGCTTTTAAAAGGCTATGCCTAATTGCTACTATAGAACACTTAAACTGTAGTTTGGATCTTCTTGCCTCTGCAAGCACTCTAATTCTCAATTTTGGAAGCATAGTATTTGCTTGAAATCCTGTCTGTGTTAATAATGCATGGCAATGACAAGTCAAATAAAAAACTGCAGCTGCCAATTTAAGTCACCCATAATATGAGAGCACTAAATCCAAGTGAAATACCTTGCAAGTGCTTTGACAAGGACAAAAGTCGTATTTAGGCTTCAGGTGACCTACTAGTCTAAAAAATAAGACACCATCCACTCAGTGACAGTTCCACATCAATACTATGTGCCAAACAGGAACAAAAAAAATTGCAAGTGATCATTTTTCACTAGGAACATATATATCTTTAGCATTAGCAGTAGATTCAAGTGTCCAAACAATAGTTAGAAAAGTTTTAAACAACTCGTTTACCCTTCAGGAGTCCTTGTTTCAGAGCAAGTGATAATTACCTTCTTTTCATGAGGCTCCCTGATAACAGCTGGTCTCCACTGGTCTTTTGGAGTCTTGCCTTTCTTCTCAAGATTCTTAGGCTTATTCTTAAAAGGCAGTGCCTTCTGCAGTGCTTTAGGAATGTGGAGCTTATTGAAATGCCTCTTCTCCCTCACAATAGGCTGAAAGAATGAATAGAGAATATATATACGACTCATGATCTTAAAAAGCTTTTATTTATCTTTTCATCTTTCAGCGGAGAAAAAAACCCCACAAACCAGAAAAGAAATACACACCTCTCAAAAAACCCCAAACCAACCAAACCACAAAAAGCACAAACCAAAAGTAAAAAACCAACATCCTCTGACATCCTTGGACTGAACTGTAAAATGGTATGTTCACCCCATTTACTACAGCAGAAATCTTAGCAAGCCTCTGGAGAAGACTTCTACTCTGCAGGTTACTTTATAAACTTTAACTGACTCACAACAATCTGCTCTCAACTGTTTTATTTCCATCTCATGCCAGGACTATGCCTTGTGGATAAAAAACTGCAGTCACAAGTGCATGTGTATGAACATGCATTTATACTGCTCTCAGTCTGCACAGGTCTGAGACACACTGAGGCAAATTTGACTATTTTTAAAAAAAAAAAAAAGAAACAGAAACATACCTTATAGAGAGAATCCTTGTTTTGTTTCAGTTTGATGCCTCGTTCATACCTCAGCTGGCCTGTTGTCTTCATCCCACTCCAACTACCTTTCTCACCTGCTGGTTTCAGCAAGGATGTTACGGGGTTATAAAACATTGGGATAGAAACAGGATACCAAGTCCTCACAAAAACTATATCTGAAAGAAAAGGGAGTGTTAGTTAGCTCTAAAAATATGAAATGTAGAGTTCATCACATCCACACCCTAAGCAAAGACTGCCTGAACAGGACAGATACTACACCACATGCTGGCATTGTGTTTGCTACATAGACCAAATGTCTTCAACTTGTGGTAAAAGCAATGCAAAACCCCATAAAGGCATGAACAGCATACATTCCTGAAGAGCAGGCAGCTGAACACCACCCTGTTCATCATTCATATTCAAGAACAAGCAACAAAATTCATATATGTAGATGTGCCTGTATAATTACTGACAAAACCAATTTTCTTTTCCTTTGCCTATTTTTATAAAAGAACTAACTTGCTTTTATTTTGCAGTATCCATGATTTTGGTGTGTTTAGGAAAACAGATCATATAAACCCAAGTAAGTATAAACTCGTATTCTCAACATCACAGTGACACTCAGCAAACACAGGAGATCCTCTGCATAATTTCCCCAAAAGGCTACAGAAAAAAGTTAACTGGAGTTACAATGGCAGTCCTTGGATTTCTTAGGAAAGTGTCCTTGTACCACTTGTGCCACTAAATCCAATTCATCATGCTCAAGGAGAGAGGCTTTGTAAAACGCTAAAACCGTGCTGTGTAAAGCACTAAAATACTTGAAGATACATGTCTTCAACTCAAGCCTTTTCATCTGCATACTATATGACTTCTGAGTATAAGTGAAAGAAATCCAACATAAAACATACTTCTTTTTAATTTCACTCTGCATCTCACAAGGTACTTCTTACTCTACCAATTCACATCTCAATTATCAGATCCCAGAATTCTGAGACACAGCTTTGCAATCTGTGAAGAAGGATGAAAGTTGTGTGATAACTTACATGCAAAGTGCAACTTACCACTCATCAGCAACTTGTCTTCAAATGTTGCTCTGAAAGCGCCCACAGGAGTTCGGAGGGCCTTTTTGATCTGTCCTCGGATACCACTCACACTACGGATGGCTGCACCTTCAAATTTAGCCACTTCCAACTGAGAGTTAAACATTCCCTGAAAATGTGAATTACCCACCATCAATCAAGATGCCGAGTCTCTCTCTCTGACCTATGCAGGCCACCAAACCAGAACTCCCACAAGCCTATCTTATAAAGAAACAGGAGGAGCATAGCATTGTCTTTAGACTAAGAGTGCTGATCATACCAAAAACCCACTGAGCTGACTTTAGGTGAGCTACTGAAAGTAATATAGTCATACATCACAGGCAAGGTTTCTAAGCATTAAATACAGATATTTAAAAATTAAAAACAGAACATATCTACAGAAGCTTTACAGCTCTCCTCTTTAAAGTAATTTGCTGGAACACAAAAAATTAAAAATTGCTTTAAACACCTTAAAAGCAAGCAAGCTGCCTTAAGTTGCTAGTTCTGAGATTCTAATACAATACAGTTCTTGAAGGTTTCTTTCATATATCACAAGAAAAGCAAGACAAAAATCTGTGTATGCCTAGTGGAAATACTTGAGTGCTTCATTGCTGGGATCACTGCTCAGATGCTTGCTGTTTCAAACACAGAATAACCTAAGCTCTCCCTGAGCCTGAAAGCCCAGCTAAGCAGAGCAGGAAGGTCAGTGAACATTCTACCAACATTCTACATCTGCAGCACTTCTACCCCAAAAACTTTTGTAACTGTAACTGAGAAGTCTTAAGCACTGCTAGAAGACTCCTTTCACTCCAGAGCTGTAATTTAGTGGGATCAGACTGATACCCACCAAGCACAGGTTTCATTCCTCCAAAAGTGTCTGCCAATGCTAATCAGTGGGGTTTAGGAAGGAAGCAGGGGGTGGGAAAAAAAAAAAAAAAAAAA
>WAAG01057992.1:91526-111813 GCA_013390105.1 Tichodroma muraria | reverse complement strand
TTGATACGTGTGTTTCTTTTAAAGGCAAAGCCAAAAGATCCATTCCTGAAGAAGTATTGCAATCCTAAAAAAATTCAAGGTCTTGAACTTCAGCAAATAAAAACATATGGAAGGCAAATATTAGAGGTACTTTTTTTTTGTTTTGCTTTATTTACCAGCTTTTTGGATTTTGTTTTTTTTTTGGAGGCCAACTGGTCTAACTACAGAAAGTGGACAAACTTTTGAGTACACAAGCTTTATATCAGCAGCAGACTGATATAAGCTACTGAGTTGAATTTAGATATATTTGTGTGAGACCATTTATGACCTCCCAAAAGAAGGCAGTTGGTATGTATGGAGCTTAAATGGGAGAGAGGTGATAATATAATCTGTTATAATCTGATAATATAATCTAATTTTTTGTCTAAAAAGGGATGGAAGTAACTCATAGCCTGTAGAACATGTGCCATAAATTCATGGTTGTTAGTGTGTTTTAAAAATTTTTTTTACTCAAACTATCATGTTCAGTAGAATTTTAAATTTTAGTTTCCAGATCTCTTTTGGAGGTGTCCATAAGCCTGCTTTGAGGATCAGGATCAAATATTTGTTTTGTGAAAAGTGCTACCAGTGAAATGGGAGTGAATAGTCAGCCAAAGAGGATGTAGATAGAAGATCAAGTTGAGTGAGCATTCCAAATGGGGTCCTCATTTATTATGTGCCTGCTTTAGTATTGGAGCATTTAAGTTGATATCTTATGATCTTGAGATCATCAGAGCATCTTGTTATAGTGCTTCTCTATTGGATTTTTTTCAGGTATTAAAATTCCTCCATGAGAAAGGATTTCCTTATGGACATCTTCACTCTGCCAATGTGATGCTGGATGGGGATACCTGCAAGTTACTGGATCTAGAAAATTCCTTGTTGGGACTTCCATCATTTTATCGATCATACTTTTCACAGTTTCGGAAAATTAATGTAAGGTTCAGACAAGGAATTCATCTGACTTATGCAGATCTTTATTTTCTACCTTTGTTTGTGGAGAATGTGACTAGAATGAAAAAAACCTCTCTCGAGCCCCTTTTTTTTTTTAAATCTGAGCTTTGTTCCATCAAATCCCTTTTCTGCTTCCTCCAAGTCACTGTCTGGCTGCACAGCAGTTTTGTTGCAGCACACTGGAGTGAGGCTGAGGCCAAAGGTAGCAGATAGAAGGGGAGTGCTGGTGAGTGTTTTTATGACAACAGTGCTAGCACAAATAGAGGTAAAGGGCAGTTGTTTTAAAATCTCTTTCCACCTTGGTCTGTATTTCATTGGAGTGTGCATATTGTCTACTACAGTTTCACTTTTATGTCTGTACAGTGAGCACAGCTATTTATTTTATTTGTGCTTAGCTGGGAGCAGTAATCAGCCTTGTCTTTGGTGGAGACTGAAAATTGATCAGATGCTTGCAGATCTCTAGCTATTCAAATATTATTTTTATTTGTTTGAGGGGTGTCTGTTTGACTGCAGGCTTGCAAAGCAAAATATTTATCTTACTGCAAAAATATGAACACAAATTTGCCCTGTTGCAGCAACATCATTCCCTGCCTTTAGGCTCTCATTGTAATAAATTCTGTGCAGCATCATGAGAGAGCTGCTTGCTGACCTTGCTAAACAAGTTCTACTGTGTTGTCAAAGAAATGATCACAAGTTCATGGTTAGTCCAAATCTGTTAGTGCCATCAAAGCCTCTTACAGTAAGAGGAGCCTCTTCTGTCTAAACATGATTCAGAAATCTTGGAAATATGCTGTCTGGGAGCTCAGCATGTATGTACAACTTGCACAAACCTAAGGAGGAGCAAAAAAGACTTTCCTAGGTTTGTTTGGTATGCATTTTTCCCCATCTTTTTATCTGCTTCCCTGTAAAGTGACAGCTGGTCATTTTATGAGTCTCATCCTTTGCTGTTTGACTTAGCTAGAAGTCCCAACCATGTGTGCTTGGTTGGGACTTCTGTTGGTGTGTAGATCTCTAAACTGCTTTGTGAAGAGTTTACTACTTCACACATTTTTACAGAACTTGACTACACTGCTCTCCCATTTGCACCGTCTTGTGCAGAAAGACAACAGAGGCTGCTTTAGCTTGTAGCACGAAGATTTCATCTGAGCTACAGTTATGCAGGGAAGTGGTTGTGGTTAGGAACTGCCTTAGTGGTTCCTCTTTTCTATCTTCACATGCAAGATCACTGGGTTAACCAGTTGTAAAAAGCTACCAAGTTGTGGTTTTATTTTTTTGTTCCCCCCCAGACTTTAGAGGGTGTTGATGTTCACTGCTTTGGACACTTACTGTATGAAATGACCTACGGAAGACCTCCAGACACGATTCCGGTGGAGAGCTTCCCCCCTGCTCCGTCAGTGTTTGTTGGTTAGTATGCAGTGCAGAACATCTCAGTCACAGCTGCATGGGTACACCCTTAGACTTTACCTAAGCTGAAGTGCTGTGAAATAGCAGCCTGAGATCTTTGCACCCTGTGACCGGAAAGAATTAGTAATTTGGTCAAATAGAAAATGTGTTCTTCGTGAAATACGTGTAGTGTATGAATAAAACTTCTTTAGCTGAGTGATAAAGCAGTGTTTAGCAAGTAATGAGATGCCTGGATTCCCTTGCCTCATGTCTAACATTCTTGAAAAGCTTCTATGTGTAATAGTAATGCTGTAATAAAAAACACATGCCACAGAGCTTCATCACTGCTTGGTTGATGCAATACTTAGGGGAGCATCACACAGCAGTGCCAAACGTTCATTCTAAATCATTTGCTATCCTGCTGTGCAAAAATGTGTTCATTCTTATTCTTTCTTTGATAGTGTCAGTGTTGGAGTCCATTCTGACTTGTGAAGCTCTGAAGAATGGGATGCCAACTGTCTCACGGCTCTTACAGATGCCGTAAGTCCTGTTTGACTTGTTTTATATTCATAGCAATGTTTTTAATTATTTTAGCAGGAAGAAACTTTCTGCTCTTGTTCCTCTTTAGAAAGGTTTGCTATTTGTTCTGAGAGACGTGTCCCAAGTAAAGCTTGGTAGGCTTTATAGAACCCATCCCTTGTTAATATGTGTGTTTAACATTTTTTTGTCTCTTGGTATGTTGGAGCTACTACGTATGTTATTTTATTTAGCATGGTTTGAATTAATCCAGCCATTAAAGTAATGCAAACATGATTGAGATCGTGTACAGATTGATATAAAGGATTTAGAATAAGGAGTCTTTTTACATGTCCCCTTCAGATATACTTCAGCAGATTTTGCTATCAGTTCACTTAGGACTGGCAAAATACATCTCTTGCTTTGCTCAGCAGTGACATTTAGACCTGCTGTGGGTATGAAATCTAGTATGGAAGTTCTGTCTGGTTTCTTGCAGGGCTGGCTTAGGGATTCTCTGAAGCATAGACAGAATAAATTTCCTTACAGGCTGCCCTCCAAGTATGCAGTGAAGGGGTGAGGGCAGGCATGGAGGCAAGGCCAGGATGCAGAAAGGGAGCACTGTCAGTGTGCCACTGAGTGGGGACCACACCTGTCTGCAGTGCCACCCTGCCTGCTGTTAGGGCACAGCATTCCAGGGAAATTGCTGTCCCCAAGCTGTGACATGTCACCAGCACCCTGAGCATGGAACCACAGTTCTGGTGGAAGGTTCTTTTATTATTTCTTAATGTAAGATGCTGCATTTGGGGCTTTCTAAATGGCAAATTGTCCATACCTAAATCTGGGTCTGATCTTATAGCACAAATTGCAGTGCATTTAGAGCCTGCTCTGAGGTTCAGATTTCCTGGTTGGGAAGAATCACTGCAGCCTTCAATTCCTTCTTCTCCTCCCCTCCACTGCTTTTTAAGGTGGGAGGTAGAGAGAACAATGTAAGCAGGGGAGAAATACTATGGGAAAACTCTGTGAATACAGAAATATACAGGTGTTTAAAGATGTTGAATAAACAATCTATGCCCAGCTGCATTTGATCTGTAAGATATTATACCACATTCCCTTCATACCAATACTCTTCACAAGTCTTCTACATAGATATGTAATGCAATTAATGTAATTTAAAACAATTAATATAATTTAAATATCTATTATAACCATATGAACATGTAATCTGAAAGGGTCAGAAAGTCCTGTAAACAAGGATGAACTTTCATGGATTTTTTACAGTATTTTAAAATTTGCTTTATTTCTGAATTTTTCTTTCTCCTTAGTTAACTTGGTTCTAGACATGAATTTGTTTTCTCTAGTATAAGCCTGTGATAATTTTCCATAGTGAACAGCAACTCAGAAATATTTATCTTGGAGCCAGGATTAAGGTCTCTCAGTGACAGTTTTCTAGTATGTTCTCCAGGACAAAGTATCTTGAAAAGGACTAACCAGTTTATTTTCAGACTACCATTGCCCTCTAGTGTCTTGTTTTGGATGGAAAAGGATTGATCATTTATGGTGTTTCTGCCGATACCATGGAGGGAAGAACAAAAATATTACAATATTTGCTTTAGTTGCCTTTTATAGAGGACAGGCAAGAATGCAGATATTTTCAAATGTTAAATTCACTTTATCTTTCACGTGTTCCTTGTTGATTCTAAGACGAGGGTTGTGCTAAGAAAAGTTTTTTAACAAGAGCAATGATTTTAGGTGAAATTTAAAATAAAGTCCCTGGAATTTTTTGAAATAAAGAATCCATATATTTTTAAGGAGAAGGTTTGCTTTATTAGGGGGAACCCATCTCTGCCTTTGATAACTGTACCTGTTCTATCCATTTTCAGAATATCTCACACAAACCAGTTTTCTCAGCCATAAGTAGTGGTTACATTCTGAGGGTTGGGTGCTCTTAATTTTACAGCAATGCTTAGAAAATAAAAAGCAGTACACAGAAACCTGTGGCCAAGGGTTGATGACAGAGAAGCAAAAGGAGAAAGAGGGGTTTAAGTGAACAGTGCCAATAGTATTCTTGTTCTGGTTTTGCCTGTCTCTTCGAAATAATATTCCTCTTTTTTCTTTTTTTATCAACTCACAGATTATTCAGTGATGTCCTGCTAACAAACTCTGAGAAACCACAGTTTAAGGTAGAGTTGAACACTGATTTGCTGATGTTTGTGGAAGTGCCAGGATGTGGGTAGCTACAGATTAATTGATAGAGGGGGTCAAGGAGAGCTGGCTTTATTTGCCTCTGTGGCTGTTGCCATCAGTGTTTGGATTCCTTTGCCACACTGTCCCTGAGAACGTTGTGCCAGCCCTTAGCGGGGGGCACCATGTGGCCCAGGGGTGTTCAAGAGCAGCTGCTGAACTGGAGCCCATTTGTGTGGCTGATGGTGATGCTGTCTGAGCAGAGGCTCTGAGCCAGGCCGGTCCCTTACATCCCTTGGTGCTTTTACTTTGCAAACACCTGTGGAAGCTGATTTTGCTATGTGAGACCATCAGCACATTGTGGGCATTTCAGGGGCCACATCTGGTCCCACTGGGGAGCTGCCCCAGGATGCTTCTCCTGGAGGATATGTGCCCTGTGTCTTGTGTTGTCAGCCTCATAGAAATTTGGGATGTGACTGGAGTCTCAAAGTAGTTATCTGTCCTTGCCTTTAGAGTATCCCTTCCAGGGTTTGGTGTTTCTTTGTCCCTGCTGATCTGTAGCTAGATTTGGAGTAGAAAAACATGCATCTAGAGTCTTTTTTTCTGCTTCACTAAAGGAACAGTGTCACATCTTGGGACTTTAGATGAGAAATGTTATCAGATGAATGGTGAATTTTGATCAGTGAAGTTATGTTTTCCTTTATAACATTTTGTGCTATGATTTTGTTCCCCATTCTGTATTAGATTCCTACTAAGCTAAAAGAGGCATTGAAAATCTCCAAGGAATGCATAGAAAAGCGATTAACAGAAGAGCAGAAATTGGTAATGTCTGCATTTCTTTATTTCCTATAGACATTTCATTTCCTCTTATCACTTTTACATACAGAAAGTGAGTTTTTACTCAGAAGTGATTTTGAGTAATAAAGGCTTTCACCAACAGATTTGCTTTCCCAAAAATGCAATGTGAGGAGTTGTATAACACCTGTTGACTGTATGGCATTTCACTGTTTTAAGAGGTGCAGTTTCACAGGTAGTGGCTCCCAAGTTAGAGGATCATTTTAACTTCAGTGCAAGTCTCCATCTTCTACCAGAAACAGTAAAAGAAAAACTAGAAACGAAAAAGGAAATCCAAACATACAAGTGACTGCAGTGTGTTTTCTTGTATCCCAAATGTTGTTTTCAGACATTTAAGGTCTTAATATGGTCTTTCTCTGTTTTTTCTTTAATTTTGAAGATTCACCAGCACAGAAGGCTGACAAGAGCTCAATCTCATCATGGCTCTGAAGAAGAAAAAAAGAAAAGGAAGATCTTGGCACGAAAAGTAAGCAATCTTTAAATATGTTTCTCCCACAGAAAAAGATGTGTTTCTTTTTGTAATGTTTACCATGCACAGGTTTAGCCATAGGAGCATGAGTCTACTCTTTCCTGTGTTTTTCTGCACTGCTTCCTGGTTGTTTTCACTTCTTTAGCTAAGGAACAGGTTTACTAAAAAGTTTAAGTTACAGTGTAGCTGCCTTGCACATTGTTGCAGCCTGTTTGAGGTTGCTGTGTGAAAGCAGTCTGGGTTAACAGCTCATACCCAGATGAGTTGCTCTGCGCTGCCCTGCTCCCTGGGGAGGTGTTGGAGCCTGTTTCACTCTGCTCCTGCAGCACTGTCTGCGTTGCTCTTCTTTTCTGGGCAGGGGTATGTGAGTCAGTTTTCTTCCTTTCCCTTGTGGTCAAAGGGCACTGGAGTTCCCTGGTGCCTGGCTAGAGGTATTTGAGCACAGAACAGCCTCGCTGCTCTTGTAACCATGTCAGCCTGTGCTGGGTACGGGGAGAGGGATGTTGAGCATTGAAAAACATGGTGTGATACCGTGGATGGCTGTTAAAAATCTCTGTTCAGTCCTTATCGTTGAAAGTGATTATTCATTCCTATCTTCTATTTCTTCCCCTCCCTTTTAAAGAAGTCAAAACGCTCTGCCAATGAAAGTGGGGAAGAACACTCAGCCAAATACAGCAACTCAAATAACTCAGGTAACTACAGGGAGAGGAATTTGCTTCTACACAACTGTGTCAGGATTTTTTTGTTACTATTGTCATTCTCTGTCTGAAAAGACTTGGGATTACCAACACTTTACATATTTGACTACTAGAGTCTGGTACCACTGTTTTGGATATTTAATAATAAGTAAATTGAGGGTTTAAAAGTATTGTCAATGTTATATTTTCAGCTGCCTAATTTAAAGTAATGTCTCCTCTCTTCTGTGCCCCATTCCTCAAAAAATAATTACCAGTCTCTTCATTCTGTTTGATATTTGAGTTTAATAGCAACAACATCCAATACTTGGGTTGTTAAATAATGCAGTCTTCAGGTAGACTGTCTGGTAATCTGTATTGAATAATAAGGTGTTAAGATGAATGAGAAAATTATTTGTTAAATTGCTGCTTCAATACCAAATTTTAAAACAACAGAGCCTTTGACAAGTTTTCATTTAGTTAAAAGGCATGTTTTGTCCTATGGAACAGACTACCAGAGTTGATTTTCTTGGCTAAAATGTTTCCAAAAGCAGCTTGTTGTGGAGTACAGCAACAGACTGAAAATCATCTCTTAGGAGAGATGGGTTGCTACCCATACATTGGCACAACTCTTAAGGAGAGCAGAATTGGTGTGCTGAAATCCAACAGCCTAAGCAACAGAAATGTTTCCCACTGAGAAATACTGAGTGCATTTCCTATGTATTTGGGGCTTCTCTCAGTGTAAAGCCACTGTTGCTATGAATGGGAATCTTTCCCAAGATGTAGAAGCAGGATTGGATTTTCAGTCAATGAAGTTGACCTGCTTCCAGCAATCTGTCTTGTCTGTGTTGAACTGCCATGTCACAACTGTAGTTACTTGACTGTTGTTTTATTTAGCAGGCTCTGGGGCGAGTTCCCCTTTAACATCTCCATCATCCCCCACTCCGCCCTCCACAGCAGGTATGTTCAAGAATCATTACAGTGTTTATCTTTTTTATATCGTTTTTTCGTTCTCCTCTGCCCCTCAGTGGTGGTGTTACTCCCAAGGATGATTAAGGGATGGTGATTTTCAAGGATGGAACACCGAGATGACAGTTACCTTGTGGCAGCCTGAGTGTGGGCATGTGCTGTGCTCTCTTTTGAGGGTCATAGGGAACCTTTTCATAACTATAACCTTTCTTGAGATATACATGATTTACCCGGGGCATACGTGCTTGCTTCACAGTCTGCATTACCCCAGGCCTACCCACATTGCTGCTTTCCAGGCATTTTCTGGGCCTCATGTTGCAGTTTGCATTTGTTCTGGTGTTAATGGTCTGTTGACTCTGAAGTACTGCTTGTTCATCCCTTGTTTCTTTGTTCTTTTTATTCCTGTACTGCTGCAATGTATTTTCAGGAATTTTGGGTGTAACAAATTTGGTGACTTAAGCTTCAAAAATCTCCCCACAACAGCTTGTTGATAACCCAGTATAGTTGGTAGAAACAAGTCTAGGAACAAGATTGATTTGGGTGAAAAATAATACCTTTATTATTTTTGGCCAGTTCTGTTTTTCAGTTTGTTGGGTGGCTGTGCAGAGTTTTGCTAATGTTTAAGACAGGGGTGGGAAGTGGTGAAGAATCTTCTTGAGTGGGCAATAGAAATGCTCTGAAGGTTGAATTACAGATCTGAATACTGAGCAGTAGTGGATGTGCTTCAGTCTGAAAGACTGGAAGAGGAGCACTGGCAAATATTAGTAGCAAAAGATGTTAACAGAATACATTTCTAGAGGGGAAGCAGCCCATGGCATTGCTGTTTTTTATGGTGACTCTTGCCATAGGATTTCTAGTCCCAGGAACTTTCTACACAGCACAACTCATTAACCAAAGCAATGCAATCAAATTTGGCTTTGCTGTGGATTGTCTTTCAAAGGACACTGCAGTCTGTGTGATGTAATTCAAATCAGTCATGCTGAAATTCAAATCAGTAATTTCTCCTTCAAGTTGAGGGCATGGGAAGTGTGTATTGTAGGAACTAACTTCTCCCAGTTAGCCTAAGCAAGATAATGGCTGTTACTGTGTTGCACAGTAACAGTGCTGTTCTCTGGATGCACTGACTGTGATCTGAAGAATTTGTTGCCAGTTCTGTGGGCTTTAATAAGGAAGTAGGTGAAACGTGCCTCCAAAATGGACAGATGTTTAGAAAGCATTTTTTCCCCAATAAAACTACTGTTTAGTTATGTTCTGACTTGGATTTGTTGGAACTTGGTTGAAAGCTTTTTCAAGTTTTAAGCATGGGATGCAAGTGTATGTGCGGATGTGGATCAAAATAGCTCAGGTTTGTGCTCAAAACTTGTCTCAGTTCAAACCATGTTGTCACAGTGTGTTTGTTGGTCATCTTGTGCCAGTGTGCTCCTGATGGCTTGTGGGGATCAGCCCTGTCTGACATGGTGCTCATGGCCCTGCCTGTCCTCACACTGGGAAGTGCGTTAGTGAGCCAATGGCTTGGATGCTGTTTATGGGCGGTAAAGCCAAGTGTCACGTTTTCAGGAATGCTTTTGTGAGTAGAACTTGTAGAAGAAATTTCATATATTAATTCTGAGAGAAAACTAGATTTGTTTTCACCAGCAGTGTTGTAGTTTTAGCTGTTCTAAGCAAGTATGCTATTACTGTGTTGAGGAACGACACACTGGTCCCATGGTAGAACTTTATTTGTGACAAGTGATGCATCTGTGGCTTTCATTTCTCTCTTCTGATTTCCTTGTACTTACTAAGGGTATTAACCTCTGTACCAAAATTGCTCATGAGTGTCAGTGTGGTGAGATGAGTCCCACAAAGGCATTGAGGCTTTCAATCTGTCTGTCTGGTTTGGTATGGCTCTGTTAGAACTGGGGCATCTTGAAGCATCCTGCTGATACAATACCACAGCAAAACTAAGGCTGATGAGGAAAAGTGTCCTCAAGAGAAGCTTTTGCTCTCATCCTAGGCTGTAACTAGTCATATTTGGAGTGTGGGTGTGTGAAGAGTGAGACACTTACCAAAGGGGAATGAGCTCTAGACCCACATGGCCTGGGAAGGAACCTCATTCAGGGGGTTTCTCTGAGACCCTCAAAGGTGTTGCGAGGCACTTTATCTCTGAACAAAGCTTTGTGAGGCTTGGCTTCAGCAGAGCACTTGGGAGAGTCGATGGAAAGCAGAAGAAGGAATAAAATGATGGTTGGCTTCCACTATCTTATGGCAGCTGCAGTGTAGGACTGAGGGCATGAACTGCTCTGAGGGGAAAGGTGCCTTCTGGAGGCGTTGGCTCTCGTGGGCTGTTCTTATTGGTGAGAATGTTTTGGGCTGGTGGTGTTGCAGGTACTTGGCTAAACAACATATTTGAAATTCATTGTTAGATCATGCAAGTGGCTCTAATGTAACATCATGTGTTTCTGACTTTCTCCTGGTGTGGTTATTTTTTTCCCCCACAATTCTTTGCTTCTGCTGTGAAAATATGTTCATTTTCTTTGTGGCTGTAAGCAGTGGCTAGGATCAGAAGGGATGCAGAACAGTGTGGTATGGGTTATTTAAAATGTCACTGAATATTTTCTAAATCAAATAAGCCTGTAAGATACTGCAAGATCTCTTTCAACAAAGAAGAATTTGGAGGGTGTCACTTTTGCTTCTCTGGACTTCCTTGCAGGAATTGTGAAAGAATTGTACTTAACAATCTTTTCCTGTGCTGGTTGTTCTGAATCCTTCAGTATGACATATGTTTCATTGGCATCCATATGGTGCATCTTTTCTGCCCCTCACCTTCCTGTAAAACAGTTGGAATGCTTTAGGAAGTGCTTTTCCTAAGTGTCTCTGACCCATAAGTGTTGATACAGCAGGAAGTGTTTCTTGAAGTGAATGGATTTTGTCTTCTGTGGCTAATCTTCCTGCAGATTTCTTGTTAAATCTCTCTAAATGCACTTTAATCCTGTAAAGCTTGAATTATGGCATGTGCAACTGAAAGCATGTATGTTGTATTTGTTGATCAAGTATAATAATGCTTAGAGCATGGAAAATTGTGGTTCATTTTTCAGAATTGAACGAAACATTGTAAATGTAACATGAAATAGTCAATCTGCTGTCCTCATATTTGTCAGTGAGTAAGAATGTATTGACTTCTGTACTAACTTTTCAGCTAACAGTATCTGTTTTTCTTACTTTGACACGAGAACTGGATGATTAACTTGTGTCCTCTCTCTTTCTCTGCTGTCTTCAATAGAGCATGCATCATTTTGAACGTGAATTTTCGGAAAAGTAAGCTAATGATGATTTATCTCTTTAAAGATGCTCTGTTTCTGAATGGGAAAGTTGGATGCAAATCTTGAAGTTGCTTAGTACTGGGAGGGAATAGAAGAAAAAAAATCTGAATGTTCTTACAGATTATTTTAATGAAATACAGCATCTTTAAAAACTATCACCAAAATTATTTTCTTTGTTCACATCCCATTCTCAGCCAAGTTTTAATGCTGTTTGCACAATTGCTGTCACTTTAAATTCATAATTAAGTTTTTGTTTCAATTCAGGCATCAAGTTTACAGCATCTGATTTACTTCCTATTCCTTTTAACACACTCTTTTAACAAAAATGTCCCTGTAAAAACCCTTGGTAAGTTCT
Organism: Tichodroma muraria; assembly: GCA_013390105.1. Lineage (NCBI taxonomy): Eukaryota > Metazoa > Chordata > Aves > Passeriformes > Sittidae > Tichodroma > Tichodroma muraria. The sequence continues at coordinate 100,140 of WAAG01057992.1, read as the reverse complement.
TGTTTGAATGTTTTATTCTTACAACTGCATGAATGAATAAAATGTGTGTTTGCAGGCAACGTCCTTCAGCATATGTATTGGAAGGGCCTAGTGATAGTTAAGCACTTGTCGCAAATGTTTTTTCTAGTAAATACAGGAAAACATTTCCATGTAGGGCAGAACAATTTCATCTGTAGATGTAAATGTATATGAATGCATGTGTGTGAACTAAGATTTCTTTTGAACTGCTCTTGTCAAGAAGGGAAGGACAGCTTGGAGTTGATTGCCTAACTGAAGTGATTGGATTTCAATATTTTTGAATCATGCTCTTAATTAACAGGTTCAATATGTAATACTCATAGGTAGTCAGATACCATTCTGAATCCTGTGTGTATATATCTTAAGGCAGAGCCCAAGTGTAAGGGTATAATCCTCTGTTATCAGTTTCCCGAAAGTTTAACTACATGATGTTGTCAGCAGCTCAATTTCAATAATAGTGAGTCCTGAGGAATTTAACAATTTTCCAGGAAGAAAGGCAATCTCTGCCCCTACTTCCCTGTCTTTTCTACTCTTGCAGAATAACCAGACCAAAATTTGGAGATAACACAAGGAATCTTGGCCTACTAATACTTAGTGATCCAAGCATTTTGTGCCTTTTTACCCTCTGTGTGTCAAACGTGTGCCTTCTTTCACCACGTGTGTTACCACTGTATTTGCATTCCCCGGCCTTTCATGGTCATTCCCTATTGCATCTTGTACTTGCATAGTCCCTTTCAGCCTCACCTTGCAATTCCAGACAGAAATCTTGTCTTTATTCTCTGCAGCCATTGTCTTTATTCTTTGAAGCCATTTCTTTTGTGATTAGCTGCCCTTGGTGCTTTTACAGCAGTTTACGTGATCTGTTTGGGGGTAGGTTGGTGCACCAGTCCTGCAGGGTCCTGCTCTGACCGCTTCAACCACTAAATGGGTACTTGGGCTGTTCTTGGTCTTGTTCTTCCTTTGGCCAAGTGCCAAGTTTTTCTTTCATGACAGTCCATCCACAAGAGAAACAGGACTCTAACGCTGAGAATGTTTTTTCAGTATTTCTAATAGTAAATATCTTTGGCAAGTGTAAAAAGCAGATTTGGGTAAGTTAGAAGGCCCCACTTGTATTAAGTTTTGGTTACTTCAGGAAGCAGTTGATCCACGTGCAACAGGCAGGTTAAATTGTTTCAGCTGATCTCTGGTATTTCTATTAGGACTTGAGTATTTCCTCTGGCAGGGAGGAAAGTGAAGATGAGCTCAATATGTACTTCAGTGCTTTGTTTTTGCGGAAGGCTTTCATGCCAATGAGAATTTCTCCTGAAGAGCTGGAAGTGCTGCAGTCACAGCACATATTAATGTACACTGGCGAAATTGGATGCTTTATGTGAATACTCTGCATTTTGATCTTGCTCTCATATGGGAAAAGTCTTTCTTCAAAGACTGGTACGGATAGAAAATGAGGGAGTTTTGAATTATGTCTTTCATCTAGTATAACTGCTTTTTTTAATAACATCAGTTCTGTTTTTACTGTTACTTGTTAGTCTAAAAACAGTTGTTGATGAGGGATTGAGAGATAAATGGAGCACAGAGAACTTTTGTCTGCTTTTTTTCTGTAGTTGAGCTTTATCCTTCATCAAATCCCTTTTGAGTCTGAATAGCTTAATGTTACATAATTGCTTGATATTTGCTCACTTGTAGCAAGCAGTTATACTTCAGGAACAGTCTCTTGGTTGCCTTAACATTGTTTTACCTTGCCCAGTATCACAGTTCTTGCCACTTAGCAGTATATTCCTCTCTGTAGGTCAGAGCTTCTGGAAGCAACTGTTAATAGGTGCTATTTGTCTCTTCAGTCTTCCCATGGCATAACTCATGATCTAGGTGATAGAGTTGAAATTCACGGCTGAGTAGTTCCAGGATATTAATCATTATGCCCTTACTCCTTCCAGAATGAGACAAGATAGGCCCATTATTATTTGACTTGTGTAGCAATGATGGTGCAATGTGCAGCAGCAGAGCTGCACAAGATCAGGGTGCTTGGGAGAGTGCCTGGGGCAGAGGAGGCCACTTGCTTGGATCTGAACTGCCAAGAGACAGCTCCATGCAGGTGCTCACTGCTGGACCAGCTGCATGTTCCACTGTGGGCTCTGGCTTCCCAGGGAGTCAGGACATGAAGGCTGAGGTTGGATGAGAAGCAGAAAGTGGATGTGGCAGGCGTAGAGAGCAAGGGACAGAGTACAAAGGCAGCTGGTGGGAACAGGAGAGGCAGGCTGGAGGTGTGTGTGACAGTGTTGTGATTCATTCAGTCTGTCAAAACAACCATTTGTTACAACATATTTGGAGAAAGTCAAAAAGAACTTTGGAAGTGTAAAACACTTCCAGAAAACTCTATCTGCAGTTAATACTTTAAAAATTAAGTATAATCTGACCAAGTAAAATGGTCATCACAGATACTAGTGATGTGGTCCTTCATTCATAAGAATGCAAAGTGAGTTACATAAGTAAGAACAGGTAGTAAGACTTGCTCCAGTCTTTGTTACTGTTCATGTCCCAAAGAGCAAACTGCCTCACTAGGGACCAATAAGAGAAGCTGAATCTGGGAAGTCCCAGTAAGTGATCTCTGTTTTCCTTGGTGCAAGATCACATATGAGTCATGTTTTGCATCTGAGTCCTGAGGCCCTTTAGGCTTCATTTCAGAGATATCTCAGATGACATGACTCACCTGCAGATAGAGGGATTTGATCACTTTGGCATTTTCCATCTGTTCTGTTCTTCACACTTCACTGGCATTCAAGGGTTGACGTGACTAGTGCAGGACTGACCAAGTCCAGCCAAGCAGCCGCAGTCCTCTTGTGGCAGGATATCCTCGGCATAATCAAACTCCATCTTCTCTCCCCAACTTCTCAGGAGCATCGTCCATACCCCCAGCACCGCCCCCGCCGCCCCTGCCACCAGCAGCTCCTCCCCCGAGCACAGAGGTGCCGACGGCGAGGCCCGACGTCAGCGCAAGCCGAGGAGCCTTGCTCAGCTCCATTCAAAACTTTCAGAAAGGAACTCTGAAGAAAACACAAACGTGCGACTACAGTGCTCCCAGGATCAGCTGAGGCCACTGGTCACTCTAGGATTCAATTCCCTCTCCCCCTCCTGTGCTGACCGTCCTGACCAGCAACTGACCCAGCAGCACGGAGCACCTGCAGCGCCCTTCTCCCCGGTTTCAGCTTTCCTGAGTAGCAGCACTGCCCTGCCCGAGTTGCTTTGCTGTGCTGGGATAGGTACTCCGGTCTTTACTTGGCTGCAAGAACTGTGTTGTCTAGCTAGTTTCAGGGGTACAGCAACTTCCACGTAGCTGAATAAAAAAATCTGAAAATAGGAATGACCATGATGATGGTAAATTAATGCATTTTTCCTAGCTTCATTCCAGCCCTTTTTTCAAATTGCAGGAATGTAGTTTTAGTCTGCTCAGTTTTTCAACTCTTTTCAAGCACTTGTAACTCATCTTAATTCTTGCTGCATGGAGTCAACAAGTTTGTTTTACGTAATCCAACCTTTAAAGCATACTGCACAGGTGAGGGAACTGGAGAATTAAACCTTATTCCCACCATGTTTGCTGGTGGAGTTTAAATGCTGCGTCATTAAGCTTGTTTAAACAGACATCCTACCTGCAACTCTAGGGGAAAGTGTTTTTAAATGAGGAAGCAGTTGAAATGGGAGGTTATAGGGCACTGGGATGTTATTGTTGATTTAATTAAATGAAAAATTACTTCAAGTTAATTCTACCATTTAAACTTTATTGAAAGATCCTTTTTGATTTAAAACCTTAAACAAATTGCACTTTAAAGGATTATAGATAATCCATTTTTTTAAATTCAAGTACATCAGTGTTTGTTACTATGCAGAGAATGTCTGTACAAAGTTTCATGTAACCTGTGATATTCAGTCATTTTTATTAAAATGTTAATGGAATTCCTTCAGCAGCATGTGGTGGGTACATTCCAGTGGGATTCAACCTCCAAGCCAGACTTCCCAAGAACTGAACAGCACCTCTGCTATTCAAGGAAATACCCTGGGAAGTATTCCTGGCTCTTCAGAAACAGGACCCAAGCTCTTCTGTCTGCTTACAGAGGTACCTCCTCTCCCCCATTTACCTGAGGTGCAGAGCAGACCCTGCTGCACAGGCTCCTCAAGGCAGCTTCCCCTCTGTACCAGAAGCTGCTGAGGGAAGCCTGGCAGAGCTCCCTGGGATGCAGTGATCTCCAGCAGGATGCTCTGAATGTGTTCCAGCTCTTCACGCACACTCCACACACATGCTGCTTAGGCTCAGTGCAGCTGAATAAACTAACTCATTTTGCACTGCAAGAACTATAGTTGGAGTGTGCTGTTGTCAGCCCAGGTGGGGAGCTCAGAAAAAAAAAGAAACCACAAAAAACTTGAACAGTAAAAGCAAAGCATCTGGGCACTTTTTTTTTTTAAATCACTGTTATGTGGCAGCTAGTAAAGAAAAATTAGGTATTGTTTCCCATCACATACTGGAAAGGTTCAGGATCTTTATTTCAGCTCTTGTACAGAAGCTTTTCTGCGTGTGCAGAGTGCTCTTCAAACCAGACACAGCCACCATCTCTTAACCCAGCCCCTGGGCTGCCACAGCCTGTGCTCAGAGTTGCACTGAACTGCTGCACTGACAGGCTGTGCTTCACATGCTCAGCCTGATCATTCCTCTTCAATGAGCCTTGCAACCACAGCCTCCTGCAGGGCCTGTGAACAGCCTTGGGCCTGCTCTTGCTCTGCAGCTCTGCACTCAATCACTGCTGCAGCAGGATCAGCACAGCTCCTCTGCTACTCACAAGCCAAGCAAAAATGGAGGATTTTTCCCTCACTCTGAATTTAGAAAAGGATTTCTCCACAAACAGTAGCACTAACCCAGCTGTACTGTTGAACAAAACAAGCATTACCACATTGTTGCATATAGGAAGTGTGGCTTGGGGGGGTAAACCCCATATAAATATTTTGGGAGGTCACTATACTTTCCCCACTGTACAAAAGATCATGGAGCTTATACAACGGAAATGATGCATACAACGTGTCCAACACCAAGAACGCCTTCTAAAGCAGGATTTTAAAACATGTATTTACAACTTATATATTCAAAGCTTTTTTCACTGCAAATACTATATCCTTCACTTGAGGTATGCTGTTATCCTCTAAGATTTTTGCATAAGGCATGGGGACATCGGCACCGGTGACACGCACAGCTGGAGCATCCAAGTAGTTAAAGGCAGGTCCTGAAACAGAAGACAGTGTCAGGTTGCCAAGTACTTACTATGGTTTTGTCTTCATTCAATTTCTGAATCTTACTCTATTTAAACAATTCTGTTCCTATAGCTCTAATATTCCATAGTGGTTTTCTGGCTTGTTTTCATACACTCTGGGGTTTGGTCATCCACCCTGTGAAAATCCCTACAGCAAGACAGCTCCAGCTCGTCTGATGTAATCTCTAACTCTGCCTTTGCCTGGCTTCATCAAGAACAATCAGGATTTAGGGTAGGGAATGAGATCAATGTACTCTGAAACTCAGTACCTTCCATGATCCTGGCACAGATTTCAGATCCTACTCCAAACTGAGGCCAACCTCCTTCTACAGTTACCAGATGGTTTGTCTTGACCACGCTGGCTTCCACTGTCTCGATGTCCATCGGTCGAATGGTTCGCAGGTTTATAACCTGGGGGAAAGGGGGGAGTGTGAGCCTTGGTGTGATCTGAGCCTGTCAGTCACCATTTGGGTAAGGGGCCCTTCAGCACTTTTAGCTGTTCTGACTCCAAAGACAAGACTTAATAAAATGTCTAACTCAGAAATGTGAAAGGCACACACTGTTAAGGCACTTGCAAGTATTAAGACCCTTGTAGTTAATACACTGAAGTTTTGCAGAACTTGAGTAAGAAGATGCTACTTTTTCCCCCCACTTCAGGGAAAGAGAAAAGTAAACCAAACCCCACTCACCTCACACTCTACACCTTCTTTAGAAAGTACAGCAGCTGCTTCCATACAATGGCCAACAGGTCTTGAGTGTGCCACTAACGTAACATGAGTTCCTAGAACAGAAACAAGTGTTAGAAAAAAACCTCTTGAGATTTAAAGCTTTTTTCTAGACCTCAGGCTTCTTTCAAGATAGCATTAGGATTCACTTGCAAATTTAAGGTTCTTAGGTTTATTTGAAATATTGAGCCCAGACATAGTATGAAGAGAGAAAGGATCATGTTAAGACACAAATTTCACCCATGAACTCAGGGAACTGAGGAGGTGTTTAATATAGTTTTCAGATTATCCTATTCAAATGTTCATATAATTCAGAGGTAAATTATGAACAAGTGGGCTGAAACACTACAGTGATCTCTTTTTGCATTTTGGACCAAGATTACATACTTAGGTGAGGAAAAAACTGTTTCAACCATCACCTACCCAATCTCTATACTACAGAACAAATCCTTTATGGAATCCTTTAGAAGGGTATAGTTTAAGCTGACATATGGACAATCAGATGATATTTCCTTGTAAGGGCAACAGAACATGAAACCACGCTACTAGATAAAAACACTTGAACATTTAACATCTGAAATACTTTTCTGTGCCCTGTGATAGCAGTACCCTGAATAGCCGAGAGGTTAAGAAAAGTCTCCGAGCATGTCAATTAATAAGGAAAGAAATGCATTCTCAGCTTACCTTGCCTTTCTATTTTAGCTTTTCCAATGGGAATAACAAATTCCTTTGACTGTGCCTGTTCAGACATTTCAAAGGGAACACCATACAGTAATTCACTTTCCAGCATCACAACTAGAAGGAAACATACTTGGATTAATGTACATCTGCAGGCACAGGCCTGCACTGACCATTAAAGGTCCTGAAGCTCAAGACAGTAAACTCATCCAGGCAACAAGGGAGTGAGGACTATGTTTGCAGAAGGAATTTTAAAAGAAGTAAATCTAAGTCTTTGCTTCAATAATGAATTATTTAAAAAACTTCTACAATTACTCTGAAATGAGGTCAGATATTTTACTTTCTGTACATGACAGTACAATCACTAGTTTTAGAAAGGTCTCATATTTTTAATTACTGTTCGTGAAAAATAAAGACAAAGGTTGCCCTGTCCTTGAATAAGGACATTCTGAATTTATAATTTGAATTTTGTGATCTGTCAAATTGAGTTGCTTAGGCAGTATATATGCAGGAACTCCCCTTAACTCATCTTTACTCTTTTTAACCCCTTTATGATAGATGTATAGATGCTTCCAGGTTTCCTGGTTGATATCAAACTAGCACTAAAACTGTGCACCCAGCAGCAGAACAAAATCAGTCTACTGTTAACATGGCAGGGGATTGTTAGGGAAAGCATGAATCCCTCTGTGTCTTTTTACGTACCCTAAAACGGCAGTAAATCAACCTTGAGTGCTTTAGGGTTTAACCAATCTTTGGTTTTGTGGGGAAAAACAGACATTCCTTAGGATCGAGTGCCAGGTATTACTATGACCTGCTGGTGCTCACCTGGATTATCATCCCGGATCGATGCTTTCAGCAGCCCTTTGGCATCTTCTGCGCTCCAAGGACTGACGACTTTGAGGCCGGGGCAGTGCCCGTACCAGGCTGCGAAGCACTGGGAGTGCTGGGCAGCAACGCCGGCTGATGCTCCGTTGGGACCTCGGAAGACGATGGGAACAGAGATGGATCCTGCAGACATGTAACAGCTCTTGGCAGCAGAGTTGATAACCTGATCGATTGCTTGCATGGAGAAGTTGAATGTCATGAATTCACACACTGGTCTCAACCCTGCCTATTAAATGTATTGAAATATATTTTTTATATAAAACCACGAAATATGTTTTTTTACATAAAAACAGTTTAATTTTTAAAACCAGAAGTAGAGGAATGCAAATGTACAAACCATAGCAGCACCGACAGCGATTCCTGCAAAGCCCATCTGAAAGAGAAGAAAACCAAGGGATAAGGACCAGGTAGCAGCTGATGGAGGGATCACCAGGGTAGGAGACGGGGCAGCCTTACCTCGGATATCGGCGTGTCGATCACCCTTTTGTCCCCGTACTTCTTCCAGAGACCCCTAGAGATCTGCAGGGTAGGAGAAAGGAGTCAGGGCCCGCCTGAAGCCCTTTCCCGGGCAGCTAACGTCTCCCACATACCTTGTAGGCGCCATCGTACTGTGCCACCTCCTCGCCCAGCAGGAAGACGCGCTCGTCCCGCTCCAGCTCCTCATCCAGCGCCTGGTTCAGCGCGTCCCGCACTGTCACCTGCGAGACAGCGGCAGGCGGGCTGGGCGGGGACACGCTCCCCACACGCCGGGAGTCACCTCAGCCCGGAGGCGAAGTCACCTCACCACCCGCCCGCCCCGGGGCCGGACCCTTCGCTGAGGGGCGCGAGCCCCTCCCCGGGCGCAGCCCTCCCCGCTACCTGTATGGCGGCGGGCGCGGTAAGGTGGAGGCCCCTGCGCTGCTGGAGCCTCTGCAGCGGGGCGCCGGCGTTGCGGCCGTGCGGGGCGAGGCGGGCGCCCAACGCCAGGTGCCGCAGAGCCGCCGCAGCCGCCGCCATCTTGGCCGTGTCCTCTCGCCCTGC
>WAAG01057992.1:77795-91312 GCA_013390105.1 Tichodroma muraria | reverse complement strand
GGTGCGGGGCGGGGGCCGCAGCCGCGGAGGGGAGCGCGTCACAGCGGGACGGGCGGGGAGCGGGGCAGGTGCCGGGACGGGCTCCCGGGGCCGTTCCGGACCGGGCACGGGGAGCGGAGGCCCCGAGCTCGGGCGGGGAAGGGACAGGTGTTACGGGGGTCTTGTTCCCGGTGGGGCGCGGTGGGGATGCCCGGTGGGAGCCGCGGTGCCCGGCGGTGATTTCTGGCAGGGAGGCTCTGGGACCCGTGGGCTGCGCTCCGGGCGGGGAGGGGAGCGGGTCCTGCTGCCCTGGGGAGAGGAGGCAGAGCTGGGACTCTCTTTTGGGGTGAGGGTGAGGCCGTGGACTCCTGTGTTACTTGCGGGGAGAGAGGCAAAACGGGTTCATTCCCAGCATCTTTGCTGAATCACTGTGATCCGAGGGAAGAGTTCTTTTACCACGATCTCGTTGGCTCCTCTGGGATGGGAACGGGCTCCTGCTGAAGCCCTGGACCCTCTGGGCTTTCAGGGGAGATTTCTGTCCTATGTTGCTGTCACTCCTTTGTCCGTATGTGGGCTAAGCTCCATCAGTGTGTGCAGGGAGGCTCCGTGTTTCTGACACCTGCCCGCCGCCAAAACCATTCAGAGATATGTTTCCTCACTGGAAAAACACTGGTTAATATCACAGAAGCAAAGTACATGGATAAACCCCAATTATTATCACAGGTCCTGGAAGCCTGAGTGCCCTGGGTTGTTTCAGCAGGACCAGGCTGGATTAGAGTCCTCCTTTGGGTCTCTTATAGAAGGGCAGAAGTTGTACGGGGATGTGGGCTCTTCCAACAAGAAGTAATTGAAATAAAGGTTTGGAATTGGGACTTAAAACAGGATGTCATAAAGCTCCTTGGGGGAGGGATGGAAACTTAAGGAGCTTGGAATTTATAGTGAAGCAATTAAACATAAAGGAGTGAAAATGTTGAGTGGCTGGTGTGAGCATTTTTCCATCCTGCCTGAGGTAAAGACTGAGTATTAGTAAAAAACATCTCAAGAAAAGCAAGAACTAAGTTACCTTCTAAGAAACTGCATTAGCCATGATAAACTTGACGTGTAGAAGGTGATGGTAGGTGCTTTCTTTAGTGAAGCTGATCTGCTGAATTGCCACAAGATTTGGTAACTGGTTGTTTTGAGAATGCTCCTCGTCCTCCTCCTTACTCCCCTGGTTAGGGTGGCACAGAGCTGGAACTTTGGGGTTGCTCTGCAGACCGTCAGCTCGCTGTAGTTTGGTGGAGAACAGCACTGGTGCTGCTCAGTGTTTATCTGTTCAGGTGAGTCACCAGTAATTTACAGTAAGAACTTGCCTTTCAAATGTTCTGACTGGCTGGGAGAGAGAGAGGTTGGCCCTGTACAGCATAACTGTGCTGGAGGATGGAGTTTCTTCTCATCTTGTGAGACCTAAGTGTGAGAGGCAGGGAGCTCACAAAGGGGGTGAGTAGCTGAAATGCCGAGTGTATGTCGGAGTCTTACCTTGCTCTTTTTCATTTTTAAGTTGCCGCTGCTAGAGTTCCTTCCATCTCTTTATTGACGTAGGAATCAAAGGTAACACTTGAGGTTAAACAGCCCGTGCTGTAATATTGATACCAAACTGCCCATGAAAGACTTGCCACAAGTAAATCTCTTAATTATTTTGTTTGAAAAACTAGATGAGGAACATTCAGAGCAAATCAGGTGGTCTGTGCCTCTTGACTTACAACAGCTTGGTGTATTTCTGCTCCTCCTTTGAGTAACTGCATGTTACACCATTCCAGGGGTCTCTCCAGGAGGGGTGGAAGCCTGTGGTGCCAGCAGTGCTGCTGGCATCCCCTGGCCTGGCCTGAGTGTGTGTTTGTGTGCCTGTATGTGTGTGTTTTCACAGATGCAGACATTCATCTGACTCTTAAATGCTTTCTTTGAATTTCAGCTTGCAAACTGGTTTGCAGCTCTGTTCTGGGAGAAGCCCTGCTGGAGTTAGTGGCACTACCTGTTGCAGCAGTGTTGCTGATAAACAGCCTTGTAATCCTCTGAGTCATAACATATGAAATAAGAGTGAGCGTTTTATAAATGCAGGTTTCCAGTTTGGTGTGTTGAGTATAAAGTGATGACTTGAGTGCTTTTCTCACTTCTCATTGTGCCGTTCCGGTTCTGGCTGGGCTGGGCTGTGGCAGGAGCCCCAGTGACCGTGTCACTGCTGTGTGTCCTCTCCCTGCACGCAGAGCAGTCTCACGACAGCAGGACTGTGGTTTGACAACATCCGTGCACTTCTGCTCCCACCAGAGAGGGACATCCCATTTGGCTTAACTGTGTCAGCAATTTGTCTCACTGAATTTCACTTGAAATATTTTTTGTGGTTATCAAACATAGGGTGCCTTGGGATATGACTCTGTGTTGTCTGAAATTTTTGCTGTCTGGACAGGAGTGGCTGCGTTGGCAAGCCTGTCCCTGCGTGCAGTCCATTGGGGTGTAACACAAGGACAGAGCTGGCTTGAGGCTGCCTGTGCTGGGGGATGGATGGAGTGTCTGCCCACCCCAACTGATGATCACTGTATTCCATTCAGGAGGATTTAAAGCATCATTGAAAGGGCACATGTCACTAAGGGTGTCCATGCTCAGCCTTGCTTTGATGTGGTTGGCGAGTCCTTAACTCAGGTTGTACCCAAACTAAGCTACTTTCACCTGTGAAGTTGTCTAGAAATTCAGAGCTCCCAGGCTGACGAGGGAAGTAGTGAATAGTTGGGATCACACTTGGGCATTTTAGGATGGCCTTCTGGTATCATCCTTTCGTGTGGCTCATCTCGTTCCAGTACTGGCTTGCCAGGGAGGTCTGTGTGTGCCTTGTGGTTCTGGGTCCTTACACAAAGGTCACAGAGATTTCTCCATGCCCCTTCTATGTTGAGGGCTAGGTTTGTTTCAGATAATTGCTCTTGTAAATTATTCACTCCAGTGTTACACAGCAGTGCTGTGATCAAAGATTAAATCATGCCTTTGCACAGGCTTGCAGTGTCATCTCTTTCTTTCCCTGATGAAGTCTTGATTCATCTGTACTGGACTTACATGCTGACCAAAATAATATCATATTCACCAGTTAAAATAACACTGATGGACATCTCTGTCTTTGAAATATTCTGGATGTGTAATTCAAGGTAATTTTATTAAGACTGCAGATCTCTACTGTCATGATTACTGGTGAAGTTTCTGTCTGGCTGCATCATTTCACTTTTGAGTGAGTATCAGAAACCTGTACCAATCTCATATGGTTTTATTGCATCTGTGTGTTATCCTCGTCTTGTACTTGACCAGAATACACTTTCAAGTGCTGGAATTTAAAAGGGTCTGGTCTATCGCTAAAAGTTTACAAACTGTACTTGAGTGACAGTTCAAAAAAAACCCAAAATGAACAACAAACACAAAAACCAATACCCAACCAACCAACCAACCAACCAAACCACAAAAACAAACCCCAACCCCCCAAACAAAACAAAACAAACCCCAAACAACAAAACCCTGGAACAATTCACTTCTTGATTTGTGAGCAGTTAAAAAAAATAATTACAGAGGTTGGCAAAAGAGCTGGTGCTCCAGGTTCCTCTGCTGTTGGGGGATGTACTTTAATGTACTCTCTTGAGGTATGCTCTGTCTCTAATTTGTAAAAATAGGATCCTGGTATGACTTGTTCTGTTTCTTAGTATTCCTTAGTCTTCTGTTGTCTGACCTCACTATTTTCATACACTGATTTTGTTTTTTTTTACTCTTTAATCCACCTGAGATGCAGCTGGGGCTGTGCTTGTGCTGCTGGGTCCCAACAGCCTGACCTGCTGGATGCTGTTTTGCCCAGGCTGTGGATTTGGGCAGAGCAGTAGGGCACAGAGAGGTGGGATGTGTTCTGTGGTGAATGAAACCAGCCTCATTTCCTAGGAATGAGAAGGGCAAGTTATCTTTTTTGGTTGGGAATTAACTGCGGGCATTCTGTCGTTTCGGAATGTGGTGCTCCGGCTTGGCTAAATCTTTGTGCTGCCTTTAGCTGGGTGGCTTTATGTTGAAGTTCGTTAGTAAAGAGGATGGGACCAGAAGTCTTGGGAACTGTGTGGTCTTCTAAGATGTAAAAATAAACAAAGCTGAGAAGCTCTATCCTACTTAAAACAGGCTGACCTAAATTTTCAGCAGTTCTAGCAGAGAGGCAGCTCTGGGTAGGGATAAAGGCTTACTGATGACTGGCTTCCCTGTCCTTCCATTGCTTGACATGGGTGACAGGCCACCTTTGGCAAACCAGCACTGCTGTCTGAGGTCATTCACTTCCCTCTTCCCCGAGCTGCACAACCCGGCTGTGGATTTGCCTTGTGCTCCTGTGGACAGTCCCCTTGTTATGCAAGTCAACAGTTCAGCATCTTCTGGGAAGCCACAGCATGAATCTCTTCTCAAATTCTGTTGGTGTGCATTGACAACATGTTGGATGTCCTCTGGCTTGTCCCTACAGAGGTTGCTTTTGAGAGTAGGTGTCTGGGGAGTCCATTCGTACTCTTTGTAGATTAATGTTCTTGCTATCAGTTGCAGTTCTCCACTACTGAATTATTAATTCTGCAGTGAGTTTTTTTTGTTCATTGACTTTGATGCTTGATTTATTTTTCTGAGCAGTTTGAAACTGGAGCGTGGGAATGTTGACTAACATGTGTGACCTCAGAGGTGGCTAAATAAACTTTTCAAATTGGGAAAAAGACATCTGTCTTTCAAAGTACTCACAGTTTCCCAGGTGAAAGGTTGCTTGTGAGCATGTATTACCCTCAGAGGCACAGTGCTTGTTATTCAAGAAAACTGGGATGTTCAGGCAACCGGTGCAGTGGTTATGTGTGCTCCAGAGACAGTCCTGTGGGTAATGTGATGGGAGAAAGAGGGAAAAGTGGGTTTGCAGATTCTTCTGCTAATGTGACTTTGTAGCTGAATGCTTTCCTGGCAGAGAACCTGCCTTTGATTGGAAATCATTCCCCTTGGTGTTCTTGCAGGTACTGATGGTCTGCCATGTTTTGTTCTGTGTTTGTGTGTGCTTTTTCCTGCAGGGAGATAAGAGGAGGGGAATTGTGTGTCCTTTCAGCAGCCTTCTGTTAAACTTGGAGTACCACAGTTCAAGCACTTGAACAGATGGATAATGGAGACTGGGGATATATGGTGAGTGCAAGTGTGCACTGTGCACTACAACTGGGCTTCAAGGTTTTACAGCAAGAATCCTTCCAGATCTGCCTTCTGTAGATCCAGAGCTTCAGTCATGAGAGAGGGGAAACTATGCCTGTTAAAACAGCTTTACAACAGCTTACTCACCTTCCCTGGAGTGCTGCACCTCCTGTGCAGTTTGTGGGGAGTGCCCAGGTTCACATTTGCTAGGGACAATCAGCCAGGACTGAACTGATGCCTTGAGCTCACTGTTACCGTTTGCCTAACACAAGAGCCAAAAATAGTTTGTGCTTTCTGCTTACCATTTTAAGGACTTTGCCATTTTATTTATTGAGAAAAGTATTTTTCCTTGTAAACCTGATCTCAAACTAGACAAGCACATCTTATTTTTCTCCCCTTCTCATTCTGCTGCCATGCATATGTCTCTTTTTCTCTGGCTGGCTGCAGTCCTGGTTGTTAGAGTTGGTGGCCAGATGGGATTTATGTTCTTTTCTCTCTTGCTTCCTCATGTGCTTTCTGGAATCTGATGCAGACTGGTTTGTGCTCTGCCCCCCACTTCTGTGCAGCGCACTAATTTGTTAATAAATACTTCTTTTTTGAGTTAAAAGCTGAAAGTTATTTTTCTCCCTTGCCTGTTTTAATGAAGCCTCTGAGCCAAAGCATGGATTATTTTGATTGTGAGCTCTTGGTCCCGTGTTTAAACCTGCACTGTCTTCCTCTTTTGAGGGATAAAAAGAGGTTTAACATTTGTTTGGCTGATTTTTTTCTTTCCTTTTTTTTGGTTTTGGTTTTGTTCTAGAATGAGAGACAGATTGTGAAAGTAAGGAACATTGCTGGGCCTCATTCTGACTAACTTGTTCTTCAGGAAATTTCTCTGTTCTCATTTCCCCATCTGTAGAATAGGAAAATACTTGTTGCCCGAATGCTAAACTTGCTCCTGTGAAAGTAGCTCAGTTGTTAAGATTTCTAAAGCATTCTCGAAATGTGCGTTCTGCATGCTAAGCATCATCCTGTCTAGTTGCCAGTTGTGCCTTGTTGCTAGGTGGCTTGGATTTGTTCAGGCTTGAAGAGCCCTTAGAGGCATTGAACGGGAGAAGTGTGATTCCCCCCAGTTTTCCAGCAGTATTTGCTGTGTGTGTCAGCAAGGTGATCGAATCTTCTTGTTGGGGCTTGATAAACTCTGCGATTTCTCTCTTTCTAGATGACTGATCCAGTCACGCTAAATGTGGGTGGACACATGTATACGACCTCCCTCACAACTCTAACGAGATATCCTGACTCAATGCTCGGGGCCATGTTCAGGGGAGACTTCCCCACTGCCAGGGACTCTCAGGGCAATTACTTTATTGACAGAGATGGACCACTTTTCCGTTATGTTCTTAACTTTTTAAGGACCTCAGAGCTCACTTTGCCACTGGACTTCAAAGAGTTTGACCTGCTCCGGAAGGAAGCGGATTTCTATCAGATTGAACCCTTAATTCAGTGTCTTAATGACCCCAAGCCGCTGTATCCCGTGGATACCTTTGAGGAGGTGGTGGAGCTGTCCAGCACCCGGAAGCTTTCCAAGTACTCCAACCCGGTGGCTGTGATCATCACGCAGCTCACCATCACAACAAAAGTCCACGCACTACTGGAAGGCATTTCAAACCACTTCACCAAATGGAATAAGCACATGATGGACACCAGGGACTGCCAGGTGTCCTTCACCTTTGGGCCATGTGATTACCACCAGGAAGTGTCGCTCCGAGTCCACCTCATGGAGTACATCACAAAGCAAGGCTTCACGATCAGGAACACCAGAGTCCATCACATGAGCGAGCGTGCCAATGAAAACACAGTGGAACATAACTGGACTTTCTGTAGACTGGCACGGAAAACGGATGACTGATTCTGACTCCACAGGAGCCACTTCAGTGATCAGCAACTTAATTGGACAGTGAACCCAAGAGAGTCTGGATTTTGACTAAAGCAACAATATGGGCTTTTTTTATACGACTATTTATTGTTTATCAGTGAGGACTGGAGGAGTTTCATTCTCTAGCGGCCCTGTTCTTTTGTCCAGTTCAGAAAAAAAACCGTGCATGTGCCTGTTCAGTCAAGACACCTTTTTGTTTGAAAGAGGGAGTCCGAAGAATCAGTACAATAGGGTATTTTGTGTCATTAACACAATTCTCTGACTCGACTCAAAGTGCTAAAATTACCTCTTGTTTAAATGGTTTCTAATCCATCTAATGCTATGACACTGGGAGCAAGAAACAAAAAAGATTTTAAAATGCAGTTGAGGAGAAGCTGCTATTGTGTAGACTAATTTAGTTTCTAAATCAATAAAACAGTATTGTAATATTCTAGGAAAACAAATCCCACCCTTTAAAAGTACTTGATAAGTACAGTTTTTTACAGTTATGACAACTGTTTCTTTCTATGCATATAAATCAAGCAACCAAATATTATCTGTAGCCATGGAAATATGATTACAAATATTTATATTGGATTCTAAATGCAAAATGTCCCTGTGGTAGAATTCATATTTTTAATGCCTGGTGCAATATTATTCCCAAGTGTAATGCCTGCCAGAAGAAGCTAATAAAAATGTGAAATACAGAGTACTGTTTTGTATTTTCTTTTTGTCTTTTAGAACTCTCATACTTTAAAAAACCAAACCCAACCAACCATAAAAGCACCCACCCAAATCCTGTTTTTTTGTGCTGCAGAGTAGTTTGGGTGTTCTGGTAGAGCCCTGGTTTCTTCCCTTAATGATGTAATTTGTTCCTTTTTATGTTAATCAGTTGATTCACATGTCTTCATTACAGACAAAGCTTGTGTTCTGAGAACTGCTTTAGATTGATAAAAAGATGGCAAATGTTTGTACTGGCTAAAGGGGTAGGGATGGAGGGAACACAGAGCCTATATACTAAGTACTTGTAGCTGTAATAGAGTTGCCTGGTTTGTCAGCACTTCATGTAGTGACTTTATATATAATTCTAACTGCAGAATGCTTTTTCTGGTGGTGTTCAAGTCAAGGCATTCAAATTCTGTGGCTTTACTCAATTTCATGCAGACATTTCTACTTATCCTGGTCCCTTTGTCGTATTTATTAATGGAGTTTCTGGTTATGTTGGAACTTGATTGCAGCTGGGAGTAAGGGAGTTGGTATCTGTTTCGTGGAGCGGATCCTGTTCTCCCATGAAGTTCTTGTCCCAAGTAGGTGGAGCTTTCCCTCCCATATCTGGCTCTAAAAGCCTGTCTCTGGGGGGTTTTCTCTGTCATATTTTGTCTCTTCTATTTTGTTCATGTATTGCAGGTTTTTGACTTATGTAATAAGAGCAGTGAGAGCTTTATTCTTGTTATCAAGGAGGGAAGAGAAGCAGAACTGATGAAGCTCAGGAAAAGTTGTTTCTTTCTTGCAACACGTGGTAAGAAATATCCGAGTTAACTGGCATTGAATTATGATCACAAGATGTTCTTTGCAACACTTCATTTATGAGCAAATTAATGACTTGGCCTGGATCAGCCTGCCCTTTCCATAATTATGAAGTATAATAATTAGAGAAGCAGTATTCCAAATAATACACTTTATTGGAGCTCAAGATTTATAGAAAGACAGTATGAGCAGCTCTATTAATGGGAAGGTAAATTCTGCAGATTGGAGCTGGCATCAGCTTTGTCTGCATCTTTATTAGGCAGGAATATTCCAATACTGAGCAAATCGAGCTATTTTAATTGTAAAAACAGATGCACTTTCTAATATACTTTCTGATCAAAAAGAACAACTTGTTCCTAAAAACAAAGGATCATTATTTCACCATGGATTTTTCAGTAAAGTTGGTTGTTTTGGGTTTCTTGAAGGCATTATATAGTTACAACACACTGAGAGAGGGTTCACAGTGTGGTGGTTTTTGTTTTTTTCCCTCAATCATCATATAGTGGATTTAGAAAGAGAATAAGAAAGCCAAATGAGAGAGTTTTGATGCTGTCAAGATACTTCAGGATAGAAAACAGTGAACACTGGACCATTCCTGACTAGATTGTCTCACAGCAGCAGGTACCACTCAACTCTGTTGGCATCTGTCTAATTGCAAAATGTCTGGCTGAGAATCTTTCATATTTGTTGTAGCTTCAAGTAAGCAACTGATTATTAATTCTGATTAGTCATTACTGATGCTTCATAAATGTACTGCTGCACAAAGAACAGGAGGAAATGTGTGCCCTTCACTTGGAACACGGTCTTCATAATTTCGATAGCGTGTTGTGCAGAAGTGGCTTCAAATACCTCTCGTAGGCTGGGCTCATCTGTTCAGAAAGAGAATGTGGAAGAGAATTAATGGCAATTAAGAAGGGAAAGGCCATCATTTTTTTCTTAAGAACAGTATCTGAAATACATAAAGCTGCACTATTTAGAAAAAAAACCCAACCAACAAACCACCAGCTACTTCAACTATGTGCAAGATCTTTTTCCCTATAATATGTACTGTCCTTCATAACCAGCACACCACACTCATCCCAAAGGGGACAGCATACTGTTTAACTTCAGAAAATGTGCTTGGACTTGAATGTTTGCTGAAGGAAAATTTTGTGTTCAGCTGTGGAATTTCAAAGGGATACCGATTACCACAGTAAAAATCTCACTCAAGGCCAAATGAGTTTTCAAACAGAGCAATACATATTTACATCACACAAAATTTTACATTTCTCCACAGTATGGATGAATTGAGAAAGCAAAGTGCTAAAGACCATGAAGGATCAAATTGCTTTGTTTAACACTTATACTCTTTCTGGTAAACATATTTAAACCCCCAAGTTTTGCACTAGTAATAGTATCAGTGTATAGAAAATACCCTGCATTTAGTGCTGTTCCTTAATATGTAAGCAGACTTTTATCTTATCTTATTCTGTACAACGTGATACAAATCAGTGATACAAAGAGGAATTAAAAGCCCTTGTCTCTTGTCTGTGTCGCTTTTGTTAGAGGGAAAGCAGTTTCTGCCCTGGCTGCTGTGGAAGTTGCCCAGGTGTAGTTCATCCCTACCTGGTTGGTGGGTGACTTCTGTGCCCACTCGTAGAGCCGCTGGTAAACCTGCCCGTCGTAGCTGCCGAGCGCAGAGTTCAGGCTCTTGTCCGTGAAGTCGAAAGCGTCCACCAGTGGCACAGCGTCCTTCCTGCAGAGCACAGGAGTGACATCCCCGTTACCGAGAGGGTACTGCTTTGCAAGACGGGAAAATAAATCAAAGATAAACTTGCAAGTCAGTTTCCCAGGTTTCTCCTGGAAAGCTTGTGCCAGTTTTCCTCCTCGTCTTTACTGGGGGTGGGGGGGGGGGAAATCCTGCTTGTTCTGATTCCTCAGAGACATCTCTAGGTGACCCTGAATTGGCAGGGAGATTGGACTAGATGATCTCCAAAGGTCCCTTTCAACCCTAATAATTTTGTGATTCTGTGATGTTCTTCTAATGCCCTGAGCTGTCTGCACTGCTGAGTGTGTGTTTGCAGGGTCTTGTAATCACCCGGGCTCCATCCCTAATTCAGGACTCAATCTCATGTCAAATTTTTTTCTCAGTAGTCTCTGCCAGTTCGTTCTTTTGATTTTTGTCTTTCTTTGTTTAATTTTTCTTATGCTGTACGTGTGTCTTGTTAACAGGATCCAAGAATGGAGTATGTACATATTTACAGTTACTAGAAAGGATATAGCCACTTCCTGGTCTGTAGCAAAAACCCAGCCTTTCCCAAACCCTCAGATGGCTCTTCCACAAAAGGAACTGGAAGATAGAAATGCTGACATTTGAGCAAACCACTCTGCATCCTTCTACCTCATGTGTGAGGTTCAGCCAGCACAACTTTCTACACCCAGGATGATTGGGAGGATGAGGAAAAAGAAACCATCTCCTGCTTAGGAAATGCTGCCTGTGTTCCAGCTCTCAGACTGGCCCCTGGGATAGATGGGCCCTTGGATGGGTCAGGGTGGTTTTTCTCTTACAGACATGAATAGAAGAGCTCAACACCTTGTGATGAGATAATAGAAATGAATACTGAAAGGTAGATGAAGGTTGGAGATCAGCAAAGCAACTTCACATTGATCTAGTAGGAACCTTATTCCATTTTACAAGGCATGGACTAACACAGAAATTGCAATGAATTCCAAAGACAACATGTTAGGCTTTTGAAAATGTTATGTTAAACTTATCACTTAATTCAGATTCTGCTATCTGAAAATCCTTGCTGTTTGCCTCAGCCCTGTTCACCCCTTGCTTATAGCGTGCTCTTGTTTCTCTCCAGGTAGCTTAGGTAGAATTTTACATACAGTGACAACTCCTCTGCACTGTAAGTTAGTATGTTCTAAACAAGCAGCACTGAGTAGTGAAAGCTAAAGGCTTTGTCAAAAAGCCTCTATGAGTGTTGCGGTAAGTGAAAACCTTAACTCAGAATTCACAGAGCTGGTGATAAATGGTGTTGAGCAGATGCATCTGAAGTAGCTGTAGGCAGGATTGTTTGGGTACCAGTTGCAGCTCAGCCATGGCAACAGAGTAGGCTGTATTAGCTATGGCTTAAGCAGATTTTGCAATGTGTTATGGGTTGCTGTGGCTGCCTCCTTGCCAGAGTGCTCTGACTGCATATTTTCCTGCTTTCACTCTACTGCAGATGGTAGAAAGTGTTCATGACTTCTTCGTTTATAATTTAAGATTTCATGTTACAGAACTAGAGATTGCAGAGAAGCTGGACACTTTGGTCTGTTTTGCCACGAAAACAAGCTCTGAGTAGATGTTTGAATCAATTTCTAGTGCTGCCAGGCAATGGAAATAAAAACTGAATGAGGTGGATTGACTCTGGAGATGTTGCCATAGGTACAGCAGCACCCTTTTATATTTAGCACAGGGATAAACTGGATAGCTGTGGGTGTCCTGTCAAAGGAGCTCACCGAATGACAGCCAGGAGGTCCAGGTAGGATGCTGTGGCCATGTCCATTTGAGCTGCAGATGTGTATCCATCATGCAAGAAGGCTCCTGTATTTGAGAAGATCCCATGTAGTGCAAAGAGGTCACAGAGATGTTTCATAATCTTCTGGATGCCAGCCTTGGTCTCGAGCTTTTCCACAGTTTCTGCAAAGTTTTTCACTGCAATGTAGTGGCAGTGAGCCTGGAAAACAAATGCAATCAACAGTGAATGCACCTCAAACACTTTAGTAGGCCAAGTGACTCAAATGTTCTTGCAAAGAATATAAAACCTTTTCATTTCCCTGGCATTTCTCCAGTCTGTATCCTTTGTTTGCTGGGTGACCAGGCCTTTTGCATTCATGCCTTACAGCGACAGCACAAGACAGAATGTGTAAACTGTCAACACTGTGGTATTTGTAAACTCCAGAAAACTGCTTCAGAAATCATGCTAGTACTTATTCTAAAAAGTTCTGATGAATATCCCGAAGAGTTTATGTGAAGGAAACACATTGGGGTGTGCTTGTGTTGTAAGTGAATGGTGGTTGTACATCAACAGGAGAAGACTTCTGTTGAAGACCCTGGGCTCATGGTACTTTGGGATCAGTGTCTACAAGGCTTCAGCTCTGGAAACACCATTGTCACAGAAGAACGATGGAATTTACCTCTCACTTTTGCGGTTTTAAGTAAACTGGTAATTTTGGGGTCACACACCAGTAGAGTGTCTGACCCAGAAATGACAGAAATGTTAGCAGAGGTGCAGAGGAGATGAATTAGGCTGACCCCACCTGCCTGTGGGGTGACTCTTGCTACACTGACACTGCTGTGGGTGGTTGGTGGTGCTGGGATCTGTGTGGGTTCACTCCCCACTGCACAGTTCCCTTCCAGGTGTAGGTGTAAGCATGGCACACCTGCACCCCAGTTTTTCCTGCTGGCACAGTGGAGCAGCAGAGGTGGAGGCCAGTGTGAACTGCAGAACCTGCCTGAGAAGCTGAGTGGCCCTGAGGTAGCCACTCAGGCAATTAACCTGTGTGGGGTCTGCCCAGTGTCTGAGCCACTCAGCTGAGAGCTGGCAGGTGTCAGTTCAGAGTTCCCATGCCAGATGTGTGGGTGAACCTCCAGGGAAGGTATGGAATAAGAAGTAAATACAGAATTGCCCCAAGAAGGCAGTAGTTTATCAAAATTTTCAAGTTAAGGGGCAAAGTCAAGGGGTTTGGATGACTTTTTCTGTCCCTGAAATATTTAAGAAACTTTGGGGGCCTGGATCCCATTTTCTGAAGAGTATAGCAGCAGCACTGATGATACCACAGCCAGCCCTCTGCTTATATTAGGCTCTTCAGAAATAGTTAATGATGTTAAAATAAGTTGTGGATCTGTTTCAAAATGAAGGGAAGGGAAGGCAAGGGAAGGGAATGCAGAGGAATCACA
>WAAG01057992.1:338-77694 GCA_013390105.1 Tichodroma muraria | reverse complement strand
GAAGGGAAGGGAAGGGAAGGGAAGGGAAGGGAAGGGAAGGGGAAACCTTCATCATAACTGCAGAGGAATCACAATTGCATATTAAAAAAAAACCTGGTTTTTGGAGATACAGAACTATCAACAGATTTAGTTTTAATTAATATTTAAGGCTTTTCTCCCCTCTTTTCTGCTTAATTCTGTACTAATTCACCCTTGTTTTAGGGAACAAATGCGGCTGTCCCAATGCTACTTCAGCTGAAAGCACCTCTTATAAATTTGGTTTATCTTTCAGCAGTAGTTAACATTGCACTTATCACTGGTTTTCACTCTTTTCCCTGCAGTTATCTTTCCAGCAGATGGAAGAAATACCAGGCATGTTTCATCCTTTGCTGTGACTCCACCAGCTTTCAGTGGAGTGGTTTAGAAGACTCCTCTGGGCAGCAGAAACACTGGATTCTTATAAAAAGATGAATGTTGGCTGGAGATGGTGGGCTTTTGTTGCAGGATATGGGAGGTCTGGTTCTGCCAGTAGTGGCAGCATAACAGTAAATGTTTTTCTCCCTTTCATTCCTCCTAGTCTTTTTCTACCTGGCCTATACAGACAGCAAATTTTTCAGATTAGGAATTGCTTCTTAGCACAACTTTCCCACCATGCAGACCACAGTGACAGTCTTTGTGGTGTCTCTTTGATGCCAATAGGAAACTAGAAACAGCACTGAGGCTTTAAGCTAATCATGCCATTTCTGTTGCATATTGTTTCATAAAGACAAACATCAGATAAGCAGGTAAATTTTGCTAACCTTTGCAGCCTGTACCAGCTGCACTGTGCACTGGTTCCATGCGTCGTGCTTTTTGACTCCAGACTGAATCAAGTCCTGTAGTTTTGCTGCTGTGTTGCTTGTGAGCCTGGAAAATTGAAAAAGCATAAAGCATCTTGTATGTGCATCCCACATGCATGAGTTTGCACTCGGGAGTTACTTGTGACTGAAGGGCAAACTGGCATTTCTGACATCTGGAGTTACTTACAGTCAGTATGAGTGAACTCAGATTATGCAAAATCTAAGCATAAATTGTGAGAAGAACCTGGACCACCCTGGTACTGAAGGATTTCTGCCCTCTCAGGTTCCAGGATAGTTTACCAGGGGCTTGGCTGAGCTTTTCTTGGGCTGAGTGTGTGTAAGGAGAGTTTGCGAAACAGACAGTAATACTGGACTGCTGTTACATTATGTTTCTCCTTTTCTACACAGGGATTCAAATCCTGTTCCCATTGATGAAGCTTTTCGAAGAGTGGCTGTTTTTACACTGGTTTCAATGACAGCAGGGTTGTCTTTTTACCTGATTTTTAGAGGTGACACCTCTACAGCCCATAACTGTGTATATAATTCTGAGACCACTCATGGTACCATTTTTATTTGAGTTGCTGAATGTGTAGTTGAAAGGCTACAGGCAGAATGAGAGGCTCTGTCCTTTCTATGGTGTAAACTGAAAACAAACATCACTTTCTCAGGTATGTGAAATTTTAATATTCCAATAGAATTGCTCAGGGTCCAATAAAGATTTTACTAGCTGGCAACTCAGTGATGTGGTCTGGGATTTACTTTAATAGTGCCAACAACTCAGTGAAATGTAGTTGTTTGGTAGTACATGCCTTAAAAACTTCTGAGTGTGAAAGCTTCATACTGAACATCTGACATGACTGTTAATCCTGTGTAACCTTCCTTTTCTTTTTCAGGAACAGATGGTGCCAATCCTAGTTTAACTTACTTTATTTTACCTCCCTTTAAAGCATAGAAGAAACTGAGCTCTTAACACATTTCTGATGTCAAAGAAAGAAATCCTGTCTCCCGTCCTCTGTACTGACCTGACTGCCACATGTTGATAGGCCTCAGTGTAAATATCTGGATTGAGAAAATCCAACTTGTTCTTGGCTGGACACTTCCCGTGTTTCACTGCAGCCAGGTAAGTGACAGATGGTGGCACAGGCTGGCCAGCACTGGCTGCCATGAAGCATTTAATCAGGAACCTGGGAAGAGGGTAACAGTCAGAGCAGGGTATGGTGGTGATCTCCTTGCAGCAGACAGACATGCAAAAAGTAAAGTGGGCTCAGGTGAGGAGCAGCAAGGTGTGACCCATCCCATCAGTGGCCCAGAATGGACTGGAACAAGTAATGACCTTTTGTTTTGCATGTTTCTCACAATAATGTGATCTGTGGTGGGTCTCAGAGGTGGCCTGTCTGCCTTATTTAATACTATAGCAATCCATAATGATAACTTTTTCAGCAGAAACTTGCTGTGGCTATTAGCAGTGTCAGCAGTGTGGTGATTAGATACACTATGAGCCTCAGTGCTCTGGAGCTTTAAAGGTGATTAGGTCTTACCCCCTGTGATCCCCAACACAGTCACATTATGGTAACACATGAGATCCTTGGAGAGAGTTTACAAGGAGCATTCCACACACCCTTAGTTTTTTGGTACCTCTGCTATGAGCTAGACTGACCAGGTCTGGAATTAAAAGGGTACAGCATTTCTCTTGACCTTGCTCTTGATCTTGGAAAAAGCAGTAATGAATGCAGAAATATCTGCATGGCAGCATGGAGCTGTGTGGTGGCTCTGACCCCTGTGAAGTGCCCCAGTTTTCTCCTTCTAGTAAAAACATACATTATTAAAAGTTCAAGCAGCTGTAGTTTCTTTATCCTGTATTTCATCTACTCTTGATAATCATCAGTTTGAGTACTTGGAGGACAGTGATGTTCTTGGAGAATGACTCATCCACTTCCAGTATCCAGCAACTCTGCTTGCTCTGAATTGACCCCACTTTACCAATATTGTGTTACATTGTACCATTGTTACACTGGTTGCTTAAAAGATAAACCACAAAACTTTCACAGCAATACCTTTGCTGTGCTACCAGGCAAAGAGGAAAATGAGGTTATGCAGAGCAGCACCTGCATACGTCCCCAAACCAAAAATAGAAGAGATAATCCAGTTCCCACACACTTCCATGCTTGTTAGACTGAAGACATGAATAGTTTATGTCCTGAGCTGTATTTTTAGAAGGTGCTGTGAGAAAGGAGTATCTGGTTTTACGGGTTTTGGAGAAGTGGTAAAGGCTGAATAAATGAGGGGGCAGGCTTTTTCATGAACACATTTAAGTTACCTGGCAGTTTGCAGGAGCAAAATGGTGTTTTCCCCTTCATAAATACAAGAGGCAAGTATTTTGGTATACAAGGAAGGCAGTCCACTCAGCAGGGAGTAGCCATGGCCCCCACAGGCTCGGAGACAGATCTCCACTCCTGCAGTGCAGTGCTGAGTGATCACGGCTTTAAAACCCGAAGATAATGCATGGAGCTGTTAAAAAAAAAAAAGAGAAAAAAGCAGAGTATTACTGGTGGAATCCTCAGAATAAGTTGTTTTTTAAATTTTGTGCAGTATCTGGGCATGAAATCCCTGTCAGGTCCCCCTTTGCATGGTGGTAGCACCCAGTTCCCTGAGCCTGGCCTTTGGTGTCTCTCTGGGACGCTGCACATGCTCCTGCTGGACACACTGTAGTCAGTTTATGCATTTTTGGGTTTCTCTCAGCCAGTTCTGGCTTTGGTCACCTTTGTTCAGAGTGTGTTTTCATTTCAAGCATCCAATTGCAAAATACTCTGTTCTGTCTAAAAAGTCACATTTTTGGTTTTGGCTCAGATACACGTGTACGTGCATTGTAGATGAAGTTGTGTAATAACACTTTGTGCCACCGGCTACTTGGAACGAGGTTTTGGACATGCTTTTCAAGGACTTTTCACTCTGCAATGGTTCCCAAAACAAAAAGTTTGGGGTGGTAGAGCAAATGCTGTTGCTGACTGGTTGGGGACCTGGGTCATGTCATTTGAGCTCTTAGTGCTTCCTCTTTCTCCAGTTCTCTAGTGGTGAGAGGAATGCTTGTCCAGTTTGCTAAAATGCTTTAACATTTAGAGAACAGAAGTGCTGTACGAGTTAATCCTGCAGCTCACCTCTGGCAGCATGTCAAAGTTCTTCCTCTGGATCTCTCTGTACCCCCTGTTGAATAGCTCCTGCAGGTAGTCGTTGATGAAATGAAAGGCATAGGCTGCTGCCAGCTGGGGCAGCAGTTTCTCTTGCTGAGTCTGGTAGTCAAGGATTTTTGCTTCTTGTTCCCTGTTGGAAGACAGCTGATGAAGCAGGGAAAGCGTGGACATGGGCATAGCTACTGTTACTTTACCTGCCGCAGAATGAAAATGGCATTTTTCATTACCAAGAAGCAGTTTGTGAACAAGACTGAGCTGACAATGTGCCAGCAAATCTGCCCAGCTTGCTGAGCTATTGGAGAAACAAACCCAAAAAAGCCTAACAGTGTAGAAAAGGCTCTGTGTGGTCAGTAGAGAGGGGAACAGAGCCTGCAGGAGAGGATGAGAATGAGGCCTTCAAGGACAGCAAGTTGTTACATGTTCCAGGAAAGGCAGTGGCATTGCACCCTGATAAACTTTGGCTTTTTAAATGGAATCTTTGTGGCCCCGTGTGTAGAAATGTTTCCCTGAAAATATTTGAGTCTGAATTATTTAAAGTTTTGTAAGCTGTTTTTGGATGTTCTTTATGACTTCTGCTGTGGTTGGTACATTTAGGGCTCCAATCATTGGAATTGGTTATTACAATAGTTCAGCTGCTGTGCTTTTCTGTTTGGTTTGTGTTTGAACCAAACCATGTTTTCACTAGGATCTTCCTGCTTTTGAAAGGAGATTTAAATTGAAATCTTTGCAATCCATTCAAATTAGCATATCTCTTTAAAAATAATGAGGCTTCAACCCTGAACACAATTCAGTGCTTAAGGTGTGGATATTGGATTTCTGGATGTTGGAAGGTATTTTAATGTTGCATCCACTAGTAGGACACCGTGGAATAAGAACTCAGCAACTTTTCCACTTTGTCTGGATTCTGCTTAGTTATGGGATTACAGGGGAAGGCCAGTTATAAAAGAATAAGTTGCCTGAGCGAGCCACTGACCTATTCAAAGCATGAAACCTGGAAAAAACTGTAAACATTCTCTTGTACTTTGACTGAAGCTCGTTAATGTAAATAACGGGGAAGCATGTTTACCATGCCCTGTCTGGGCCAGGAAATCAGCCAGTGATGGGCTGAAAGATAAGGCGAAGAGAAGAGATACAAACTGGCGTGGGGGAACGCGGTGTGCCCTTCCCACCGGCACGCGTGGCGTTACCCAGGCTTTAACTTGGACTGCCGGCGAACCACCGAGTATCGGATGGCGATGGCGCAGGCCTTCATTAGGGGTGTCAGAACCTCGTCTGAAATGAGCGAAATGCGCACTGTGGTCATTGTGAAATAATTAATCTTCTGTGACCCCTGTCTCACGTAGGTGCCATCTGGTCGAACCTGGAGCAGAGAGAGGCTGTCAGATGCTGCCTTACTCGGTATTACTACGGTTGTGTAATCGCTGTGCATGGAGTAAAATGGATGTAAAAATCCTTCACTGAATGCAAACAATGCTTTTATGTATGATGGGTGAAAGGCATCCATTTGAAGAGACGAACTCTCACTGTTTCTGGCATAGGTAGGTTCTGCCTGCCCCATGATCCCCAGCTTCTGAATGTGGAATTCTTGACACTGACTTTCATTTAGGATTCAGGTACCTTCTGCCCTTGATAAAACCTCAGAGACTTGCTGACACTCAAAAGGATGATTTTTGTCCCAAATTTAGACAGGTCCCTGTTGTCTCCCTGGCTGTGGAATGAGTGTCTGACAGCAAGTTTGTGATGAGTCCACACATACCTCACAAAACTTGCTCAGCATGTTCTCCCTGGGGATGCGCACGTTCTTCAGCAGGAGGTAGCCGTTGTCAATGTGCTCAAAATTCATTTTGGGACCGATGTCTCCTGCAGTTATGCCTGCAGCAGGAGAAAACATAGGCTGCTTACTTCCACTTGAACTTTCTGCTCCCCATTTTGTGTCAGGATGGGGACCTCAAAAGAAGGGCACGGTCAGCTCTGCTTCTTCCCCAGCATGGGTGATCTTGCCCAAGAGGTGAAACAGGCATTCCTTGGCCTGTAGTATGTAGAATGCCTTGTAGTAGTTCGTTTCCGTGATCCATTGACAGATGGATCTGTGCTGGCTGGGATCAGAAGAGGTGTTAATGCAGAGGTGCTCAGAGCAGCCCAGGCTTCCAGTTATGACAAGTGCTTGGTCTTGATATGGCTGAGGATATGTGAAATTTCCCACCAGATCAAAGCGTTGGGATTAATGATAACTACACCTCGGGTATCTCTCTTGGCTTGGTTTTGGCAATTATAACTCTCCCAATGTTTTAGAAAATATTTAAGGGCAAAATATGCAGAGCACTTGCACAAGTGCTGCAGTGTCTGGGGTCGTTTACCTGGGCAGAGGGAATGGTCCTGAAGGCTGCGTATCTGCACGATGAAGGGATGGATGCCATAGCACTTCCCATGGATGTACAGCTGAGCAAAGACCACTGTGTGGGTTGCTGATCTTCCCACTGTGAGAAGAAAAACAGCCCCACTCCCTTAAGACAAGATACAGCACAAACACAGTTAAGAAAAGTCAGTACTAATTATGTGTTGGGTCTTTGGTATGGGTCAGCACAAGTGTGTGCTGGAAATCTAAATCAGCCTGCTCTTAGCTCTCAATAGTTGCACCATCATTCTGCCTCTGTTGCTGCCCAAGATTAACAGTTTTGTAACAGAATATGAGAAAAAATAAACAGTTTGAGCTAATGTAATACTGAGAGTGGGAAGTGCTGTGGCTGTTGCAGTGACTTGTTATTTTCTGTGGAATACCTTCCTGAAGGGAGCAAGAATTTCACACTTGAATCCTTTGTGCTGAGACTGTCTGGTAACTTAGATCCTTTATGCTGATGACCTCCCTGCAGTTTTTGGTTGTCTGAGTATTATTTACAAAGAAGAGAAGATTTATTCCTGCAGAGGCAAGAGGTTTCCTGAGTGAAGTCCTTCAGCCTGCAACCAAAGGGGTTTTTGTAGATGATGGTGGCTCCCTTGTGGCCTTTGGACTTGGACAACCCCCTTTCTCTTACTTGCTTGTCCATATGAGTATCTTTTATTGAAGTCTTCTGATAGCACCTGGCCCCTCAAACACAGAACTTAACCAGGGTAGATGGAGTAACTGAAGGAGGCAAAACCCAAAATATTTTTTGTGGTACTTACTGTCTCCAGGCCACCACTTCATGGCAGAGATCTTTGGTGTGTTCAGTATAAACTCCTGAGTAGCAGTATCAAAGACTGCTGTCGTTTCCAAACCCTGAAGATAAGTGCCTTTAAAAAAAGAATATATATCTATGTATCTATATCCTGGTATATCACAGAGATGGAGAGAGTGGAGGATACCTGGAAGCTGGTTGTGGGTATTATCAGGATTTTGTGGTTTACCCTTCTGATGAGAACCATAAATGAGAACCCAACCACGCCCATCCCGGTAAAGGATGGACAGTTTGGAGTCAAATTCCCATGGGAATCTGGGCTGCAGCCTCGTGTCATACAGAAATGCTGTATCCCCTGCAGCCTTACCGTGTCCCAGCTCAGTCTGCGCATAGCTTCCAATGAGCTTGTGCTGGGTGGCGAGAGGAATCCACTTGGCGACTTGTTTGTCAGAGCCCAGCACTGAAATACTTCTCATGAAGACGCGGTGAAGGAGGAACGCGACGTCTCCTGACAGTGCCCTGCAGAGAAGGCACAAGGGCTGTTTTTAAGGGGACGAAGTTCCAGGCATGTGATGAATGAGGCAGTGGCGCTGCAGTGGTCACCAGACAGTACCACCTGCTGCCTTTGGATTTCTGCCTTGTCATACCTTGCCCAGCACCCAGCATCAGCACAGCATTGCAAGAAAAGTGCCCTTCCAAGCTGCTTTTGCCTCTTCTTTCTTAACAGAGTTTGCATATGTGTTGCTTGCTCATTTCACTTGGTCTTGGAGGAATTATCTGTTCTGAGTAGCAGATGCTGAGCTAAAAGTACAACTCAGCTCCAAAGCTCCTGAGGCTCTGTGAGCATTTTGTATTTTTATTTTACTTCATAGGATATTTTTTTCTGGATTATTCAAGTCAGATTTTGAGGCTAAACTAAAAAGAAAGAAAAAAACAGCACCCTACTTGAAAAACCCCAAACCCTAGCAATTCACTGTGGGGCATATTAGACTAAATTACACATGTAGGTAATCCACCTGGGACCTGGATCTCCTGAATCTTCCCATTCCCATTCTGGAGAAATACCATGGTATGTTGGGTTTGTTGCTGTACTTCTTGCTGTTTGTTTGCTGCCTATTGCTGTCAGTGAACAATACTGGGGTTCATGAAGATTTGATTGAATTGAGATGTTATTTTCTTGTGGAAAAATTCAAATACATCCAAGTAACCCCTGGTTTATTATCTGGTCAGGTCCTTTGCCATCACCATCTGCATACATCCTAAAAGCACTATTCCGGAAACTGTGTATGGGAACATGGGTACAGTGATTTCCATGGTGCAGAAATGAGAAATTTATTTAGGCTTTTTTTTTGTGTGTGAGAAATAATAAGAAAACATGAGAAATATAACTATATCCCTCTTCCTGGGATTCCTCAGAACATGGTTGAATCACCTCACAGATACAGGCACATGTACAAGTAAGTGGCTGTGCTATTCTCAGTAGCTGAGTGGCTGTTAGCACATTGCTTTATTGCAGTGCTCTAGAGAGCATCTCCTTTCACACAGATACCTTCTATTGTTAACAAATGACTCTGACCTTTCTTTTATACTGGCCCTGAGAGAGAATTAATCATGCTGAAACAGTGTGGGGGGGAAATATGAACAAAGAAGTTAAAGGGAAATTGCTTTGATTAACAGAAAATGACTTAATGAATCCTTGGCAGCCTGGCCAGAAATAACGTTCCTTTAGCTGCGATTTGAAAAGCCGGATTTTAAATTGTGTGAGTAATTCACTGTGCCTGGCACAGGGAACCAGGATTCTGTCATAAGAGCTTGGTGCTCACCTGGAGTTCCATCAGGCAAGAGCTGCCCTGCCAGACAGCTCTGCTCCTAATCCAGCAAATGGGACAACACAGGGCTGGTCCTGCTGCAGCCTTTGGCATCAGGGGGCCTGATAAAAGCACACCTGGGTGGGAGAAGGGGTAGGATTTTTTTTGTTCTGAGGGAGCAGTGGAGAGCTTCTTTTTAATGGGAATATAATGATCAGGTCCAAGAGCTCTTGATGGCACATTTCCCCCTTCATTAGTTCCTCTCGCTGTAAGTGGTAAAGAGCTCAGCATAAAAAAATTATCATCTTTCCTATGATGGGGACAACTTTTTAGCAGGGCCTGTTACCACAGGGCAAGAGGTCATGGTTTTAAACTAAAAGAAGGTAGATTTAGACTAGACATAATCAAGAACTCATTTTCAACGAGTTGAGTTTTGTAGTGCCAAACAGTGGCACAGGTTGCCCAGAGAGCTGCTGGATGCCCCCTCCCTGCAAACATTCCAGGTCAGGCTGAACAGGGCTCCGAGCAACCTGATCTAGTTGAAGATGTCCTTGCTCAATGCAGAAGGCTAGACTAGATGACCTTTAAATGTCCTTTCCAACCCAAACTGTTCTATGAGTCTATGAAATGCCAAAAAGTGGCTCTGAGTGTCAGCAGTGCTCTGTCAGGGACAGGCACTGTCCTTCTGAGTGACACTTCTGAACTTGCACCTTCCTACTGGGTACATGACCCCACCAAGCAGACAGCGTGCCCTGGGCAGCAGCCAGGAACTGACTGAGCAAAGGGGGAAAGGAGGGGCAAGCAACTGAAATGTGGAGCTCAACCCCATACAAAGTGTTAAAGGCAAGGACTGTGAAAATACTTAATTCTCATTTACCTACAAACTAAGGTGAGTTTTTTCCTTTTTTTTTTTCCCTTTAATAAAATATGTGTTTTCTAGATACACAAAATGTAATCTTTTATTTATTTAGAAGTCAGTCATGTAATTGAAACAGCACCACTTCCAATTCTGGTTATACATTTAAAAATGTCTAAGGGGTGGTATGAGAGCTGCAGCACAAGTAAGAAGGTTGTTGAAGTGGAAATCTCATGTTGTGGTTGTGAACTGCTGTGATCTATCACACTGTACCCATGTGCTGCTTTCTGAGAAGTTCGTGGTTGTGTACCACCATTTTCCCTTTTTGCAAGTGTGCTGCTGAAATAAAAATCTGCAGCACATTTTTATACAAACCTAGTCTGTCAGCTGTTGGCCCTTTCCAGCCTTTGCTAAAGCTGATTCTTGTTGGTGTACAAAGCTTTTAACAAAAAATTAGTTGCACATTAAAAAAAAAAAAAAATCGTCACCTGTAAATGTACTTATATTCAGGTCCATTCTCAGTCCATCCCATCTCATGCATCTTTTTCTGGAGATGAACAGCCTTCCTGACTGCTGCTTCGTACCTCTCATTCTGGGTCTGGAAATACTGATTTTCTCTGCTAAATACAGGGTCAGATTCGATAGCTTCCACTGCAAAGCAACACAGAACAATTGGTTCTCCTGGGGCTGGGGAAGTGCAGGCAGTGCCTCAAGCCACGTTTGGGAAGAGCAGGCAGGACTGGACTCATGGATACTGATGCTGTGATTTTTAGGGTGCTTGCAGGCAGGTTTTGTTTTGCTGGTTCTGGCTCCCATGGCTGTCACGTCTAACTCTGAAAAGCAGAGGGTTTGGGGAAGCAGAAAGGGAACTCAGTGGGCCTGAGAGAGGGGTCTGTTCAGTGGAAATGGTGACCCTGCAGGGTAGGAGACCCTCCCTGGTCAGGGTGGGAGAGGTGACTGGCAGAAGATGCCAAGGATCCCTCTGCCTCCAGTTGCTGTGAGGCAGTCAGGGCTGTGGTGAGCTGCATTAGCCGGAGGGTGGGTTATGGCCGGAGCCTGCTGGGTGTCCTGCTCGGGATGTTACCAGCCCACTGCACTGCTGCAAAGCAACTCAGAGTCACTATTTCTGTGTCAGTTTCAACACTCTCCTTGTCCATTTTGCCTTAAAACCTTGAGTTTATTTGTGTGGAAGCTTATACTGAACTCCAGTGGCACTGTGAAGAGGGCGATCCCAGTGGCTGTGCTGTTTTCCTTTGGTAAGTCTATAATATGGATGCAGTTACAGAGACAACAGAGAGGGTTTTCTCCTCTGTTTCTTCTGAGCAACAGTCATTTTTTGGCACACCCATCACAAGTGAGAGCAGCTCAGCCTGGTTGAGCCAACCCACGCAAGAAATTCCCCACCTGGGTGAGCCCGATGTGCCAAGGAGGGAAGCTGGCTGTGGTTCACACGTGATGTGCATCTCTGCACAGCAGCACCAGCCCCTGCACGCATTTCCCTCGCACGTGGACGCTCGACCCTCAGTTCCTGTATTCCAGTTTAACCAGTCTTGCCAGAGACAGGGGATGGGAGCGGGGAGGAAAAGCTTCAGACAGCAGGAGTGGCTGCGGAGGAGTCATATTGATTTACATGAAGAGAAGACTCCAGCTCCACACTCCCACTTTTTAAAGAGATGGGGGATAAGCAAATGCCCAGGAGCACAAACCCCACTGTGCTGCAAAGGAGGAGAAGAGCAGCAGGACATTAGCATGGCCTGTGCCAGCCCCCACCAGGGCCTAGTGAGGGTCACTCACCCACTGCCCTCCTTATCCGCGTCTGCTCTGTGCCGCCGTCCAGCAGGGCTGTGAGCTTCTCCACGCTGAAGGAGGCCGTCTGCCTCTCGCTGGCGAGGTCGGGGTTCACGCTGCCGAGCACTGAGCCCTGCGAGTACTTGCTGGTCTCCAGCAGAGCCATCCCGGAGGCCGCGCTGCTCCGCAAAGGGCCGGGGCTCCTCTGGCACTGGCACCCGTCAGCAGATGCCTGATGGAGGTGTTGGCACAGCGAGGAGTGGTTTTGGTAGGTTGGCCAAGATGTACCTGCACAAGGGTTGCATGAATATTTAGGTACTATCCTGTCCTCATTGCAATGGACAGTGGAGATTTATGGCACTTGAAGGAACTCAAACTGCAGGCTTTATGACATATTTTAAAACATAAAATATTTTTCTTTTCCCAGTCTGTCCCCAATATTCTATGAGAAGTTCATGCTGGCATATCCCACAACTACGTGTTAATGTTTACTGGAGTTTCTGGCCCAGGGCTCACAGGCACTGATGGCTCTGCCTGTGCTGCCTCTGTCCTTGGGGCTCAGCTTTACATTAACCCCTAACCCCATGTTAGTGAGACTGGTCACAGGACACTAGTAAAAACAAGAGCCATAGTGAGTAGAAAATAAATCATATTTTTCCCTTGAAGAGGCTGCTGTGCCTTTCCAAACATCTGATTACTTAAAGAAATACAAACTCTGGAAACCACTGCAAATGTGTTACTAATTCCTGCTTTTTCTGATATTCAGGCCTTTAGTCCAAGGTGTCTTGCTGGCGAGAGAAAAGCCTCGGGGCAGCGCGGCGGGCACACAGCGTTGGGGTGACCCGGCGCTGCCCTTGAGCCGTCACGGGGAGCGCGGGGCTGCGCGCCGGGGACGCCTCGGCCTCAGCTTCCTCTTCCGCGAGGCTGCGTGAGCAAAATGCGATTCCTTTCTCGCCGTGCAGACGCAGCCCCCACGTACCTCGTCTCAGGCGTCCTCCGTGGAGCCGTCCGGCTGCTGCCTCCCTGCCTGGGCCGCGGCTCCCGAGCCCCGTGCGGGGCCCTTGTCCCCGGGCCCGGCGCCGCGGTGTTCCTGCGAGCGCTGACCCCTGCAGGCAGGAAGGTCGCACAGCCCGCGGCGCTCCGAGGGCTCTGCGCTGGGCGCAGGGCTGTGTCTCGTCCCGCTAAAGGCAGCTGGCGCCTTGGAGATTGCACTTCCAGCTCCGTCACAGAAGTGACACCCTGCCCTTCTCCTGGTGTTTTTAATTTCGGTTTATTGTTTCCGTAGCCTGCTCCGGGTGGAGAGCAGCACGCTCGGGGCTGGCGCTGCTCCTTGCTGGGGGGTTTGCCGTGCTCTCAGGGTTTCCCCAGCTCTGCCACGGCGCCGCCCGCAGCCCTGCCCGCAGTTCGGGGCGCAGGGCTGGAATGCGGGGCTGTGCCGGGGGCGGAGGGAGCCTGACACGGGGATGGGCTGCCCTCACCTCCGGAGGTCCTGAACCTGTCCCTGATGGAGCCCGGTGGGCAGGAGATGGGAGCTCACAACCCTCGCACCCCGCTCACCCTGGCTACAGCGGGATGAGCCTGACGGGAGAGGAATCCAGCGGAGGATCCCCGTGCCCACGGCTCCTCCATGGGTCTGTGGTGCCGCTGCAGACCACCGCTGGAAACTGCTTTGTCAGGGAACGAGGTGGAACGCGTGGGGTTCACTTTACAGAGGGCTTGCTTTAACGTGGGAAGTTAAGCAAAGGTTGGGAAATCGGATGTAATTTGGGGTAATGATAATTTTAAGCCTGGAGCTGAGCTTGTTGAACCGAGCCTAGCAGCCATGAGGAGCAGCAGTCAATGAGAGCAGCCAACTGCAATGCAGTGAGTGACTCACAAAGGTGTGTTCGGGATCTCTCTGGTAGATTAAAGATGCCATGTGGCTCCATCACACTCCCGGAGTGACAAGGTGTCCTAGGGATGGGCTGTTTTCTGGTCCGTAGTGGACAGTATCGCATCCCACAGTGACTTGGGGTCATGAGTGGTTGGTAGGCAGTACATCCTTCTGAAGTGCTCTGTGGGATTTCCCCATTTGTTCTTACATTTCCTTCTGCTGGAGTCAGAAGTGCTTGGCCTTGTGCTTCTTGACAGCTGTTAGTAATTCAGCGAGTGGGTCTGACTCTCCTGAAGGGAGGGTGAGGAATGACAGACTGGAAAAAGCCTGTCTCTGAATCTCTTTGCAGCCTGGTGTTCGTGCAGGTTTATATTTGGGCAGGCTCAGGTGCTGTCTGAGTAGGTCATTGCCAGTGTATGCTAGTTAGGTCTGAGCTGGAGAGCCACCAGAGCTGCACACCCAGCTTGGCTCCAAGTGCCTGGGGATGCTCAGAGATCTTATGGGCTCTGATGAGAACCAACAAAACCCATAAGATCACCTGGTCATGGCGTGTTGGAACACACCCTCATTATTTTGTTGCTGATAATTTTGCATTTTTGCCCATTTTTATTAGGCTGGATCTCACCAGTATCATGGCCAATTCAAGATTTCCTATAATGCTTTCATCAACACAAAACCCTTCAGTGCGTGACAGTTTTAGATCACTTTGGGAAATGATCTAAGTATGGAAAAATACTTAGGATAGGCAAAGGTGAATTCCCAGGAAGGGGTGTTCAGCCAGGGCCAGTCTGAGGGTACTACTGGCTTGAGGAAGAAAATCAGAACTTGCCATTTCTGAGGCAGTCATGAGGAGTAAATCAGGCAGTAAAATGTAAGTGTTCCTTGACGGGAAATTTCACTGCAGCAAATTATCTAGGAGCACTTCAGGAGTGAGTGCATAGGAGAAGAGATCTCAGCATGACCTGGATAAAGAGCAAAGCTGGTATTGAAAACTCTGGCAGTATGAGAAATTCCAGGCAATGGAACAGTTTGAGCATAGCTAAAAGGTTGTTATCTTTAAAGAGCAGAAGTGATTGGTTTTTACTCTCTTCCACAGCAGAGGAACTGTCACAATGAACAACTACCATTGGCATCCATGCATGGAAGGAGGTGTGTGATCACTGTCAGGAGTTTTGGGGCACAGCCCATTGAAACCTCACTGCTTGGTACTGGGAAAGGTAGATAAAGCATTTTTACAAAGTCCTGCATGAGTGCCCTGGTCTTGTGTCTAACCAAAGGCCTAGAGAAGATTTGTCCCTTTGAAAGGTTTATGCCAGGAAATGAAGTACACAACCTGCCATGGTAGGGTAGCGAGGGAGCTGTTACTGTAAGCATCAAAGAGGTGGGAAGATGTTTTGTAAACCTGGCCTGAAGAACAGGTTTAGTGAATGAGAGCTCACCCCCAGTGAGGAGCTGACTGGCCACACCAGTGCTCCCAGTGTGGCAGCCCCAGCAGATACCTGATGTCAGAGAAATGCATCCAAGCACCACCTCTGCCTTGTTCTGAGTGGGATGTTGGCATTTGTGCTGATAAGGATGTTGCTAATGAGACAGAGAAGTCCTTTCCATCTGCTTCGCTGCATTCAGTTTTAGTCCTGGCTCTCAGGAACCATGGTGTGTGTGACCTGCACGTGTGAAGCATCATCTCTTTTTCTTACCTACTAAATCTGTGGTCTTTGGTTGCTGCTAAAGCAACTTTGAAAATGTTTAAAAATAATTAAATAGGCTCACTAGTGTGAGGATTACTTGTCAGTTCAAAAATGTGTTTTTAAATTAAATCCAAGGATGTGTTTCCTTCGCTTTGTGTGGATTTTACCTTGCCAGGCAGGTGGGCATCCACAGTCAGTTAGAAATCAGACTGGAATTTCAGTGCACAAAGCCTGATTCACAATTTGTGTGCCCTTATACTTCCATCAAATTGAGATGATGTCTGGGGATAAGCAGTGGATGGAGAATTAGGTGCAGATGATGCAAAGAGCTCATTGGTTAGCGAGTTAACATTAACAAAGGAATTGGTGTGAGACTTCACTTTTTCATGTTCATTCAGTTTATTTGGCTGTTGTCTGTTTATATTCTTGGAGCTTTTTCAGTTCTTTGTGGAAAAGAGCAAAATATACATCATCATTTAGTTTATTTCTTCAGAAGTGTCCACATTAAACAGTGAATTAATTCAGTAGAGGTGCATGACATACAGTTTTATATAAATGTATAAGCACCAACACAGAATACAGACTATATACCACATAAGCAACATACACAGTGCAAAAAATTCTCTTCCATCAATACTCTGATAATCTGCATCTTCTGGATACACCAGTTTTATTTAGGAATGTGCTTTAGGGGCATAGGGAAAAAATTAATGCAAAAGAAATAGAGACACAAAGATACCCCAAAATCTTCCTGGTGATACCTACGCTGATTTTTTTAGGGTGCCACTTCCTCACTGCTGTTCCATGAAGCACAAGAGCATCTGTGAAAGTTGTATGGGCTCTGTGTCTGAGCCCAGCTGGGGGTTATCAGTTCAGAGGGCTGTGAAGAGCTGTGCTGGAAAATGCTATGATGTTTAAGCCAGTACTTCAGCAGTAAAAGGATCATTTCCCATGTGCCATCTCTGAGGGTTGGAGCCTGGAGCTCTGGTCAGGGTAGAAGCTCTGTCTGCCCTGCTGTGTGCCCCAGGATGCTGCCTGTGCTGGCTGCCCCTGCTGGCAGGTCCCAGCTCACAGCCTGTGGGGTCTGAGCCAGCTGTCTCTCCACTGCTGGAAGGATTTCTTGTGACTCTACTAGCCCAGCCTGAGTTAGGACAGTGTGACCTGGCCCTCCCTCGCCCTTCGGGACACCTGCTGGAAATGACCCAGACACCCCTCAGCAGCCCCTCTCTGTGCTTGGTGGACACCGCATCAAAGGGAGACACCTTGATTTATTTTTCCCCTTCAGGTAATATTTGAACACTTAAGAGGAGCAGAAAAATCCTTTCTGCCTCTTCACTGCTGACCTTACTGGATGGCTCCCACCCAAGGACTTGCATAAATGCTCCTGTCCCAGCCCAGGTGAGCTGCTAACATGGATTACACTGGTGCATATGGAGCGACAGATTGCCTCTCCTGGAGTGCATTTCCATCTGTGGCAAAATTACAAATTAATTTGCTGAATTTTTTTTAGCTCTTTGATCAAGGTTACTTAATCTGTGCCATTACTCCTCACACAACCTCAGCATAGTAATTCTGGCTTGTTACTTACACTGGTGTTACCTATGGAGTATCACGCAGCATTCTTTACAGCTATATATAAGCATCCTTAGCAACACTTTTTTATCCTTGGAGAAATTTGACTTTTTTTCCCTGTGAAAAAATACTGGATGCTGCTTCTTCCTTATGGTTTTAATCATAACCTGTATAAAAAGCTTCACAGTTGGAAAGGCTGTTAATAGATCCTTTCAAATCTTGTTTGACCCATAGTGACAATATGCACTGGATTTCTGAAATAAAATCATGTTTAGAATAAGCATATGAGCAAGGGCCTTAAAAACTACAGCAGAGACAGTGCCATGAGATGGGGTGCTCAAGGACTGAAGCTGAGTTAAGGGCTTTTATAGTCCAGTGTGTCACAGAAGCTCCATACCCGTATCACTGATCTTGACATGTGATGTGGCTCAGATATTTTACTCAAACTGCCAGGTCAAGCAACAGCGCTCTGAAATGAAACATCCCACTGAACCAGGAGACCAGAGAATGGATTAGTAACTTTTTATAAATATGTATAAATGCCCAGTTTCCCTTAAATTACATACAGATCCACTGAAGATGTGGATAATAAATGTCAATTAACCAGGTATTACCTGCCCAGCTGACGAGGTCTGCTGAGGCCGTTCAAGAGCCAATGCCCAAAGGCAGTCGGTGGGTTATGCTGTTCAGGCTTTGTATCAGGGTTGATTTGAGAAGCAAGAAGCTGAGATATTCCTGAAAACACACGTCCATCTCTAGATGTGGATATCCCAGGGCACAGGTGCCCTGTAAGTGTGACAGGCTCTGTCCATACATGGTGCAAATGCACCATCCACCTCAGCTTGGCTATACCAGCAGCAAGAAGAGTTTTAGCTTTGTAAAGTGGCAACTGCAATGAGGCAGCTCTGATCTCTGGAGGAGGGGATGAGAAGCACTGACAAGTAGTTTTGCATCAGGACCTACATGCCCTGTATCCCCTGGTGCCCACAGGTACCAGCTGCATGCAGGGTGGTTAACAGGACAGCCTGGCACTGGTGGGACATGACCACATCACCCTCTCTCCATCACAGGGCATTTCTTGTGGGTCCCTATGATAGCACATGTCCAGCTGCTGGGCAAGGGGATGAAGCTCAGGAGTGCAGGGGCAAGAAGCAGTTTGTGTGCTGCATCCACAGGGATCTGCTGCCTGGTCACTGCACGCTTCATGGACACCCGTGCTGGGGACAGCCAGCCTTTGCTTTCTGCACAGAGCATTTGCCTTCCACCTGGGGAGCTGATGGAACAGCCCAATGTATTTTCTGCCTGAACATGGAACTGCCTAAAAAGCCACTTTCAAACAGCTGAAATGCCATTTAAAGGTGCTTGTGAAGTACAGCTGTACCTGCCTGTGCTGCACTGGTAAGGGCACACAGAGGCTGGTTTTTCTGACACAAAGAAAAACTTTCCCAGCCTCTGACATGGCTGAGACACACAGCCTCAGCCATG
Source organism: Tichodroma muraria (assembly GCA_013390105.1). Taxonomy (NCBI): domain Eukaryota; kingdom Metazoa; phylum Chordata; class Aves; order Passeriformes; family Sittidae; genus Tichodroma; species Tichodroma muraria. The sequence continues at coordinate 59,463 of WAAG01057992.1, read as the reverse complement.
CTTGACTGGCACACTGGTGCAAAGCCAGTGACCAATGGGAAAGCCATTATGGTCACCTGGGCTGTTCTCAGTAATACATAGGTTCTCCCTTTTAGTTACCAGGTTTCTAGGAGGCTCTCCAGAGCTGCAGCTGCCCTCTTGTCCCCTTTTGCCTGGCAAACCTGCCTCCAGGAAGAAGCAGGAGTCCCCCAAGCTGTTCCTACACAGACTTCCCTGTTTGAAATATTCACTGTGTCTCTAGAGTTAACCAAGAGTTAGCTGGTGGTTAGTGCACACCCACAGTCTGGGAGGAAAATAACACCATTCTCTCTGCATCCACTTGTGTGAGTACTTTGGTGAATACTGCACTTTTTCCACAGTGATACCCTCCTGATATGGGAAAACCTTTTCTGTGCCTTCTACTGGAGCAAACGTTAATAACTGCAAGTAGCCCCGATGGCTGGGAATGTCCACCATGTACAAAGATTTCAGTGGGGGTATTGGCGCTGGCCTTGGTAGGATCCCGTTGGGTTTTGGCAGAAACTATGCTGCTTTCTCGTCCCCCATCACCGTTGATGTTCTTCTCAGGTTTTCCTTGACTTTAATGAATTCTGGGGCATGGTCTTCCTGCTTCTCCTGCTCTTTCTCCAGCTGTAAGAAAGAACTCATTGTGCACATGAAAGGACAAAAGAGCATCAGCTATGTCAAAACACAAGGCTTCATTATTGCTGGGTCCAGTTATTATTGCCCAAAGCTGAATGAGTGTGTGGTGCATGTGTCGTGGCTCTCTTTTTACAAGCCATCACACCAGACCTATGTTCACTCTTAGTCTCCTTCTGTGCTGCTGAAACTTTAATTTCTTTCTTTCCTTCAGGGAGGAACATCTCCATCAGAAAAGCAGGGTAGGGCTTCACTTCAGACCTGGCACGGGAGAGGGAGGAAAAGGTTTGAATCCTTCCCAGCAAAGAAGGCCTATGAGCCTGGGAAAGCTCTCAGCATTAGGTATTGTCTAAGGTGAGTTAAGTCATTGTACTGCCTTTCTTTTATATGTGAAGTCTTTATGGATCTTCCCTAAACCACCTTGTTTCATATTCCTTGTTCTCTGAAAGTGCCAGGCTTTGATTTTCAAGTGATCTCAGCTTGATGGACATTGTTGGTGTGTTGTTAATTAAACAAATTGGTTTCATCCATTTGCAGTGCAAATACTGGCAAGTAGGAGGGGCAGTGACTTTATTCTTGGTGGTAATGAGCCTGCTCACTGCTTGCACTGGTTTGGGTAAGAGGGCAGGCACAGGACACCTGGGGCATGGCTGTGCTGCTGTCAAGTGCACAGTGAGTATCGCCTTCCCCAGGCAGAATTTTGACCAGGGTACATGCCAGGAAATGTTCCCCAAAGCAGTTTGGGTAAGATTGCAGCAATGTTTCTTTCAGCACTTCTGCAGCCTTCAGCCTGCACTGCAGGGCCCTGAGCCCTCCTGTGGTGGGTGCTGCAACAGCCCCCATGCAGTTTAGGGTGCTTTGAACTGGAAAAAAACCCCCAAGGACACTGTGTGGGACCCAGAGGAGACCCAGGGCGAATGGTGTGTAATGGGGATCCTGAGTGAAGTGGTAAAAATGTGGTGGATCCCACTGTGAGGATGACAGTGCTACAGCTGTGTGGGGTAGCAGTGGAGGATTACTTTAGCTCCTGTTTTATGGAGGGCTAGCAGTGCTGTACCTTGGGTTGAGCCTCAGCCCACCCACCTCCCCTGTGCCATGTGTCGTGTGGTTAGGATAACCCAAGGATGGCTGAAAGCTCAGTTCTACCTGATCCAGTCTCTGGTGCCTCTTTAATAGCTCTTTTTCAAAAGGAGACTGCAATTTCTTTGCCTCTTCCTCTTCCTTCTTCTGTTTGATGAGCAGGTCTCGCCGTCGGTGCTCGAGCACTCGCTGCAGCTCCGGCTTGCTCTCCACGCCCAAACCTCTGTGGATAAAAAGCAGAGAAATGAGGGACAGAGCATCTACACCCGGGGTGTAACCACTGTCAGCCTGGCAACCCCAAAACTTGTTTTGGTCCTAAACGGAAACGCGTGAGACCCGTGTTCCATGAGATCCATGGGAGATCCACGAACCACCCTTGACCCACAAATCCATCCACAGGCTGTTTGATGGTGCCTTGGGCTGCCTGCTTGGGGTGGGCACATGTTGATGTTTGTGTATGGCATATTTGGTGCTTGAAGTTCTACTGATCCCATTGCACCGGCGTACCACAGCTTTCTGTGCCGGGTGTGGAAACGGGACCTTCCTTAGGCTCCTGCTGTTGCTGGGTTTAACGGTGTCAGGTGTAGATTCAGCGGCGTTGAGAACGTGTGCAATAATGCCGATTTTTTTCCCACCAGCAGGGGTAGTCATTGGGCTGCAGTAATTGTCCTGGTAGCTCCTTCCCTCCCCGCGCATCCCATCTGAAGCTTTGAAGCTTTGCAGCTTTGCTTCAATCTCAAGCTTTGCTTCGGAGCTGAGGGCCGGCGACCCCCGTGCTGGCATGGATAGTTTGGATCAAGAGGCCAAAACGAATTGTCCTTTTCTCCTGGAAGCCGGAGGGTTTGCTGATGGCGCAGGTTTGGCTCCCCTTTGGCCACCTGATGCATCTCAGGTGAACGCCTATTCTGTCAGGGGTGGGATCACAGGAGAGGAGACACAGCAGGGCCATGCAGGCAAGGCTTAAATGTGTGGTAGAGAGATGGAAGGCGTTCCCTGAACAGATTTCAGAAACTTCGCACTTTGGATACCGCCATACCTGAAGTAGTTACGGGTGATGTTTGGTGTTCCTGTGGGCACAGGTCTGTGTTGACAGAGGAGAAACCTCTGCACTGTCACAGCATGGCTGCAGCCCAGTGCTTGCTTCCTTCCAGTACCACTTTTAATGATACTTCCNTCAGTGAAGGCAGCCATAGCCTTGGCCCCAGAGCTTTCATGATGGTTTTTGAAGCAGGAACAACTTGGATGATGCAAAATTGCTTTTCCCAAGGCTTGAGAGAAAGAAAACCTGCCTTGGCTTGCTGGAGACACAGCTTGCAATGTTGCCTGTAGATTTGTTACTATTCTTTGATTTAATCAGCCTATGTTGTTAGTGCCCAGAGGTGTTGAGTAAGATAAGGATTTTACAAGCTGCTGACTTCAGTTGCTTCTCCCTGCTGCTTGGGGGGGAAAAAACAACCAAAGCAGAAACAGGAGCAAGTCATAATTCCTTCTCTCTCCCCTATCTCCCTCTATGGTAATATTTAGTAGGAAGCAAAACTGGTGGATTTGAGAGTGACAAGAAACCAGCAACAATGGTTTACTTTTTGCAGTAGGGTTTGTTTCACATATTTGCTGAAAAATACTCAGGAGGTCACAGCCAACAGAGGTTTAAATCGATGCTTGAGAGGCGCCCCATGAGTAGGTGGTGCAGGATGTCTGTGGTGGAGCTGCCTCCTGCCAGTACCTGGTGGCACACGTGGATGTGACATGTTGGCAGGCACAGAACTGGAACACAAAGAAATGATGTACTTTGTGTTTGCCAGTGTGAAATGCAGCTCTGGCGCTGCAGGGTCTGCACCTCCTTCACTGCCATTCCTCTCTGCTGCTTCCATTGCAGGGGTTTTTTGTTCCTTTGTTCCTTTTTTCCATCATGGTTAGACTGGAAAAATGTTCTGTGAGATCAAAGACAGTGCTTGGCAGGTGACCCTTTAAACTGAGCAGTATCACTAGGGAGGAGATGGTCACTCTCAAGACAGAGACTTTTAAAAACATCTGGCTGGTATAGTGACATCTGCCTTGATGCCAGAGAAAGGTCCCTGTAATTCTTCTGATTCTGGGAAAATCAAATCAAACCCAAGCCCAGTCAGTGCCAGTATTGATTAATGCACCCTGCTGGCAGGCTTGATTGTTCACTGAATTAATATACGTGTCTGGTTCTTGTGATGACTGCAGTCCTTTAGAACAGAGACTGTGCTCCTTTTAATTAGGCAGCCAAAGAGCTATTGTGTCAGGGTATTTCAGGCTGCTCAGAAAATGTCAATATAAAGCCAGCAGATTGTTTGCTGTGCTTAAAAGCCTCTGAGCAGAATATGATTTTATTGCACTGATGTTCAGACAGCTGCCACAATGGAATGATGTAGTTGTAGGTTCTAGATCACTGGTATGGTTTTCCTGATGTTGTATCTGTACCCCCAAAGAGTTATATTGGGGTGATGGGGTTGGAAGTCAAGAATATGAATTCTAGCCTGTCTTTACCCATTTGATATTTAGGGAATTGGTGAGTAGCCTTGTACAGATGATCTCACCCCACTGCTACCTCAGCTTTCAATGGCTGCATCCAGCCTGCATCTCTTCCTGCCTCTGGATTGACCTTCAAGGGTACAGGAATTCTGTACATTGCTGGGGACTTAGCAGGTCAGTGATGGAGACAGAAAAACCAGAAAACCTCGAAGGGACACCAAAAAAGGGCTGTAGGGATGCCTTGCATCTTCCAGTGCTTGTGACTCTAAAAAGTGCCAGCCAGTGCTTCAGGATGGCAGAGCAGGGGCTTTTTGCTCTGCTTTATTTTTTTAAAATAAATGGTCACATCAGAGAAAAGAGGAAAGGATACAGCAAAAGAGGACAGGATACTGTGTTTGTTTGCAAATGAGGGGATTTATCGTGCCGTTCCAGCTTGCAGTCTGTCACTGGCACCGGTGCCTCAAGCTCCTAAACTCTGACAGCTCACACCTCTTGGACTGCTCCAGAGGCAGGCTGTGACCTCCCCTTACCTTTTGTGGTTCATCAGCAGCTCCCTGTGCAGCTCTTGATGGCTCTTCGAGGCTTTTACAGGATTTAGGAGCTTTTTAGGTTTGATGAGGTCTGGGTTTCCATCTATGTAGTCTGGGTGAGTCAGGATATTGCCACCATCTGGTCGCTCCCGCTGTATTTCTGTGTACATCGATGCTGGAAGAAAAAATGAGGTGTTTGCATGAGAAGTCTCACCCTGCTTGGTGTGAGAACCCCGGGCAAGACAGAGGAGAGGAGCTGGTGCTTGTCCTGGCTGCTCGACACCCATGTCAGTGTCGGAGTGCACGTGCCTTCATGTGCTGGTGTAGGTCTTTCAGAGGTATTAAAAAATACTCCCTTTGCATTGTTGATGAGACACATATTAATTAGACCACTTAAGCTGCTTGCCAGCCACTCACTTCAGTGGCTCCAGAATTTAGTGCCAAGGATTAATTAATGCAAGATAGGTCTAACTAAAGCTGGAAGCAGCCATGGATGTAGACTGTGTTGAGCTGCTGCTTTGGGCGTTCTGGATGAGGCTGTTGGTCCCATAACACAAGCGGATGCTGTGGGATTTAAGGGGCTTCTGAAACACTGCCCTGAGGAAGTCCTGCTGTATCTGAAACCTCTTGTCAAGGAAAGATTTTGCTGATAACCTGCTGACCTATTCACCAGAATCGAGTCCAGTGCCAAGAAAAGCATCCTTTGCCCATGCAGTCTGTGATCATGCTGCAATAATTCGTATGTTCTGGATGTAAGAACAAGAGCCCACTGTTATGGAAGGAATGGCAGCTTGGATTTCAGTCAAACCACAGGGCATACTCACTGTTGGTGTTTTCAAATTCCTTTACATTTGCTCTTTACAAAAAACTCCTATACAAAGTGAGTGCAAAGCACAAGTTATAAGACAAACTGCATGTGGTAGGCTGTGTTTTTAAATGAGGAGCACAGTAGGTCTGCCTCCAATTATTCAGTATATGGTCTAATCAGGAGCTGAGAAAGAGCAATTTATTCCTGACTATTCACTTGAACAATTTGTAAGTTTACCAGTAAAACCCAAAAAAGTCCCAGGAAAAGGGTGTAGGCAGCTTCATGTCTTTAAGTGTCTCATTATTAGAGTATTTTTTGAGGACTACTGTGAAGTTATATGGGTTGCTGGAGCTGGAAGAAAAACAGTTGTTCAGTAATGTTGCCTCTTTCTCTTATTTCAATCTCATGTATAAAAGGAATAAAACCTTTTTAAAAGAGAAATCAATAAAAAAAAGCCAAGAGAAAGCAGGCTAGGTGATTCTTTCACAGTCAGTAAGCACTTAAAAATGTGAAGTGGATTGCAATCAAACAGAATTGTGTAAGGAATAATACTGCTGAAGAAAAGATTCAATATCAAACAACTTCTCATTGAATGTTAATGTGGCCAGTGCCCTACTGCTTTGGGAGCAAAGGAAAACAAATCAGAGCCCATTACAGGAGTGTAATTGGGGTGAATAGTTCAGTACATATTTAAAAGGTGCTTGGAAGCTGGAACCAGTGATTTTTTGTATCACATTATTTTCCTCAAGGATCACACATCACTGCTGGCAGAAGGGAAGGTGGTGTGGTTTGATGTTTGGTAGCAAGTGCCAGGCTGACTCAAGCCCTTGTGGGGCTGGACTCCCCAGGCTGAAACTGGGAGCTCAGCCTTGCCTTCCAGAGAGATGCAGGGACTGAAGAAGAACAGCAAAGGGTTAAGGCAGTGCAATTTCATGGCTAATTTTTGTTAGATGAAAGCCAGGTTTTGAACAATGAGAAAATATATCAGATTTTCACTGGGGTAAAATGGCTTAATTTTTTTCTTGTCCTTCTCTTTTTTTTTTCGTTTTCTTTCTTCACAGAAAAGGCAGAGAAGAGACAAAGGAGGAAGGAAGGTACAAAAGCAAAGGTTTGTTTTGGCATGAATTAAATGGTTGAACTCCTGTTTCAAATGGCAAAGCTATGTCTTCATTTTTCAAACAAAAAGGTCTCTCCATGGAGTAACTTCAGTAAAATGCCATGTGTTTTTATTGGAAACACTGTTTTTGGAAGCTATGTTAATAGACTAGGCTCAATGTCACCTGTCATCCCACTGCCCTTTCCCACTGTTCCTGTTTAGTCCAGAGCTGCCTCCAGTGACACAGATGCCCACACTTGCTTGTGTGTAGGTACCAAATTCTAATGCATGTCAGGAGAAGGGCTGGGACATGTCCATCTTGGATTTGTCTATCCTAAATCCACTTGATGTGCTCTGCTGTGGGATAATGCAATGAGTAGTGAGCCTGGAAGGATTATGCAGCCAACCGAGCCTGAAGGACCAACCTCAGTGTGTAAATGGCTGAAACTCAAGTGACTTTGGTATTTTTCTCTGGCCCAATTAGCCCTTGGGTCCTGTTGCTAAGCTGTGCTAGCTCTTGTGGCACTGGTGCAGCATTGTTATTTATTAAATACTGTTTTCCCCTACCTCCATGATGTATGGTTTTCCTATTGCAGCTCAGGAGTGGGAGTCCCTTCTTCCCTACCCCAAGACCCAGATCCTGAGATCTGGCAGATTTGGTTGGGCAGGCTTTCCCTACATCCACATAGGTCTAACACCCAGCAATGCACACCAATGGAATGGTGCCACCCAGTCCCCTTCAGTCTGGGCTTCTGGTGTTTCCCCAGACACCCAGGATGATCAGGGAAGGGCCCCCCTTCTCTCTTTATGTGGCATTTTGAGGGAGCACCGTGGTGAGCCTTTGAGGTTTTGGATAGGCTAATGTGATTATTTCCACACTGCAGCAATCTAATGTTGCGTGACTGAGGCTTGCAAAGAAACAGCAATTTATCAATGCATTTACTGAAGGCAGATGGGGAACTTTTCCCTTAAACTAGTACAAATTAAGACAAAAGCTGGGGAGGAAGGACTGGGAGGAACTGAAATGGACTGGAAGCTTTTCTAGCCTGGTTCTGTTAAAGCAGCATGTGAAAGTCCGCATGAGGAGTGCAATTTGCCTCAATAAACTGCAGGGGCCAGGACACAGCAGGTACCTCTGTGCTTGGTTTTCACGGCACTAGATGTGCCAAGGGATGTGCAGAAACCCATCTTGAGGTTTGGCTTCCCGTGAGCGTCTGTACTGCTGCCCTGGGGACAAAGTCAAAGCCCTGACTGGGACTGGAAGGAGCCTTGAATCTCTCTACAAGAACAGCACTTTAAACCTTCAGAAGCCCTCAGCTTGGAAAAATTCAAGGAATGTCTTAATTTGCACTGAGCAGAAAAAGAAAAAAGAGAATATAAAAATACTGGTGTGTCTGGAGCACAGCTTGGGGTTATGCTGGGGGTAAGGATGGGGCATCCTTTCTCCTGCAAGTTGGCAAATAGGACCCAGTGCAAAATGTTTGTCGGGGAGTAGATCTATCATCCCTGAGACCTGAGGTAATGCATGTCCGTGTAACGGAGACAGAGTTCTATCACACTGCTTTTTGTCATTATTTATGGTGCTGGAGGTGTAAATCAAGCCAGGTCTCTGCAGTGGATTTACAGCAGGATGTCTGTTTTTGCATGATTCAGCTGCAGATCAATGAACAAGGCTTCTGCTCTGGCACCTCCCTGGCCACCATCATAAATCAGCAAAAGGTGTTGGACATTTTTATTTTGTTCTTTGCAAGATACGAATAAAAAAATACATGTGGATGTTAATACCCTCTGCTGTACCGAGGAAGACAGTGTGAAGAAGAAGTGACCTTTTAAATAGGTCTGCTCTGGAGTGCTGCTTATAAAAGTAACTCTGTTTGCTTCAACACACTCAGGCTTTTGCTTGCTTTTAGGTATTTTCCCTTTCCTCATTTCCAGAAGCTCAAGGCTTTCCAGGGAATGTGTGTTTCCAGCTGCTTTTCTGTTAGTAAAAAGCAAGGCTGCCAGGATGAGGATGCCAGGGCCCCTGGCAGGTACTTGGACATCACACATGGAGTTATCTCCTCTCTCAGTCTCTATTAGTTTTCTAGGAGACCACACAGGGAATTTTCAGCATCTTTGAGGTGGCCCAGAGACCAGAAACCCTCCTGCTCCAAAGTGTGGGGCTGACTGGAGGAGAAAAGTGACATTTTAATATCTTGTTCTGTTCTGACCTAAAGCAAAGCCCAAACTCCTGCTCAGACCGCCTGGAAATACTTAAAAATCCCCCAGTTGCTGGGAGAGTTGCAATAAAACCCTCAATCTGCAATCCTGGGACAAATTGTTTCCACTTCTGATTATGCTCAGCTGCAATCTTTTTGGGAAACAGGATATCAGGCAGCTTTGGTGCAGCAATAAATGCTTTTGAAAGCATGAATGCTACAAATATATATTAAATATGCTCTGCTAGGAGTGTAAAACAGGGTGTGCTGCTTGGGGTGCTGAGTGGCTTTTGTGCAGCCCCTCAGAATAAGGAGAAAGGTTTTAGCCGACTCCTGAAGGGGAGGAGGGAGAGGGCTGGCTCATGCCCAAGGACAGGCACTGGACATGAGGGTTTCGCCACGGCTGGAGCTGGGCTATGCTTCCTTTGGCTGCTGCTGCTTTTTGGTTTCCCCTGACAAGGAGGAAATGCCCTTCACACGACATTTATTTAGGATTAAGCAACTTGTCTCCTGGTGGTGGATTGCCGTGTGAGCCCCTCTGTCAGGACTGCGCACTGCTGCTGGCAGCCTGCGCTACCGTCCTGTCGGGATGGAAGTAATCCCCAGGAATGTTACAGGGATTAACGCTCCTGGAAAGGGCAGCTAACCTGAGGGATGCAGCTCTGCCTGTGGCTGCCTACATGGCTACAGCTGTTTTTTACAAGGGAAAAACTAAACAGGTTGGAAACTGAGCTGATCCATAGCTGTTGGATTTAGAAAGCTGTAGAGTGCAGGTCTGGGGTTGTGCCCAGCACCTGTCAACCTGCACCTGTACAGGAGAATGGAGGGTGCAGCAGGACAGCAGCTGCTTTTTGCAGGTTTTTATGTGAAATGCCCGACTTGTGTACTGCCAAGGTCTCCTTGACATCCTGTCCCCTGTGACATCTTGTTTTTCCCCTGCACACCCCTCAGCTCTTTCCCATGCCACCTGCATCCTTAAACTGCAAAGCTGTCAATGCTGCCTTATACAGCACAAGCTGTATAAAGAGTTAAATTGACCACAGGTCAGTGTTCAACTTTAGCTGAAATCTAGAAAGCAAATGTAGTTCACAGTGTTTTATTTCTGCTGTCTGTGTCATTTGAGAACTGAACCAGAGCATCTCAGAAGAGTTTTGTCAGTAGGGCCAGATGATGACCAAACTGCTTTTGTTAAAAATATTTCATTTGCATCCGTTTCTGGGCAGATAATGGGCCTTTGTGAAATGCCACCCATGAAAAAACAGTGAGAAGGCATTATTTTTGGGAACGGGACCTGTATTCAGAGGACATTGCCGTCTGTAACCCTGTGAGACCCTGTTACTTGGTAGAAGGGATAAGACTGGGCAAAACCCTCAGGATGTCCAGGGTCAGAGCCCTGGAGCTGGATTTGTAAAACCACTGATCGAAGAGACCACTTCCTGAGCAGAAATGATCACTTAAAACTGTGGTTACAGGGAAGAGCCTCTGGTTTTCTGGGTGCCCGGGAATTATTCATGAATGTGTCTTTTTTAGAGAACCTAGAGACTGATGAAGGGCTGCTAAGAGCAGCTGGTCATACACGTCCTGCAAGTCAGGCAGCTGCAAAACCAACACATCAGTGTGGGCCAGCAGAGCGAGTTTAAAGCTATTTACACAAGTAACCTGAGCCTGGGGGTAATGCAGGTTTCTGACACTCTTAACCACAATTATGGGGGGAACCATCAGATCCTGATTCTAGGCCTCAGATCCCAACAACATCCGGACCCTGGGGAGACCTCCTCTCCTCAGGGTGAGAGTACTGTCCCTCACCCCTCTTGGGAAGGCTGAGAGGAGCAGGGCCTGTCCTCAATCCTTGCAAGAGTTTGTATGTGCAGGTGGAGGTTTTTGGGATCTTTAAACTGGGTTCTGTTACTTTTAAGCACTTGCATGCTTCTCTCTGTTAACCAGAACTTAACTTTTTTTTTCATTTTAGAGTATGAACTTTCTGTCAATGCATTTCCAGTGTCTGAAGTTTGGCACAAACTCCAGTAGCTGGAGTTTGGCTCTACAGCTTTTCTTGTGAGAGAGTAATGGCAGAAAAGGTCATGCTGTATGTTAAGTCCTACAAGGAATGAAGCTGTAAGTTTGTCATTGGTGTCAGATTCTTCAATTGATGGCACTTGCTAATTTGCATGATTTTTCCAGTGTTAATTAATTGGATTTTAGAAATATATAATGGCTGGGGTAGGCAAAATGGGAAAGAATTCTATGTCAGTCTCTGAAAGCCCCAAAGCTTTGATGTCAGCAGCTTTCAGGCGTGCAGCTGCATTCCAGAGGATCATCTGCCAGGAGGACAGGAGGCTTGACCTCAAAGTCAGGCACTTGCTTTAGGAAGCCCCTTTCTGCATGGCTGGTGGGTTCAGGACAGAGGGAGGTGCCTGGATGTGGGTGCTGCTTGATGGGGAGGCTCGCAGTGACTGGACACCCTTTGGTGGGTGAGTCCCCACAGCTGAGCCCACAAAATGTGCCTTATCACCCCCGCAATCCATGTGCTGCTGTTACAACAACCTGGAACAAAATACCTGTAATTCACACTAGCCTAATAACTGCTGTGGCTTACTGCCCTGGTGATGGATGATGATGACTATAATAATAACAGTAATAATGTGAACCCAAAGATGGGCAGATGCTAAACATTACCCTCCCTGCGTGAGATGGCACCAGCTCCCATCCTCACTGTGATTTTTCTCTCCTCTGGCTCCAGCTGTGCCAGCAGCTCGGAAGCACCTCATACCGATGGACCTGGCCCGCTCCCCTGTGCTTGTCACCAGGCGACCATACCTCTGATAAATGATATGTGTGCCCTGGGAAGGAGTCAAAGAGCCTTTGTCTGCTTTTAATCTATAGTTTTAAATAATTAAGCAAGGCTAATTCTGGTATTTTTAATGCAGTAGGGTGAGTGTAACTCGATGTGGCTGCTGTGGGAAGCAGTTCCCAGCTATCATGTGGCTGCCTCAGGGCAGCAGGTGCCCATACCCCAGGTCCCCTTGCCTTCACTCAGCCCTGACTGTCACAAATAAACCCCATGGGGTCACAAGGCCAGAACGGCAGAGAAAACCATAATAGAAACGTAAAACAGGGCTGGGGGACATGTCTGTGGCTCCCAGCACTGCTGCCACGTGTCACCACTGTTCCTACCTCTGTGTCTCTGCTGAGCACATGCCGGGGTGGGGCTGCTCACCTGTACAGCCAGTGCTCCCCTCCAGTACAGCCAGTGTCCCCAGTTTGTCCCCAGTCCTGCTTACCCTCGCTGAGCCCCGTGCCAGCACCGCAGCCCCCAGGGCTGGGTCCCCCATTTGCACCAGCACTGCACCCGCCTAAGGGAGCACAGAGCAGGTGCTGGGCTCAGCCCGGGCTGCTCATGTGCCACCTGCCATCACCCCAAAGCTGGGGGACTCTGGATGTCACCATGGTCACCTACTGAACTTTGCATTCATGCACATGGATTTAGAAGAGAAAAATCTCACCAGGTTTGAGGCTTGCTGAGCTATCTGGGGTGTAGAAGTTACCAGCTGGAAATGCTTGTACTGTCAGGCAGCAGCAATCTCTGCTGGCAGGCAGGACTGGGTGTGCTGGTTAATCATTTCATTTAATTACCTTGGACTGTGATAAGCAAAGATAGCAAGGCTGGGATCTTAGTCTGTTAGCAATCACCAAGACGTCCCATGCCTTTTGCAAGCAGCACATGGAGCACTGGTTTAGTTTTGTTAGACAGTGGCAGATGCTTAGCAGTCCTTCTTGACAATCATAAACTTAGTTTTAATATCTCACCAAATATTTGCTCTGCACATTTGCCTGCCAATGACAGAGATGTACATCAATCAGTAATGAATGCTTAAAGTTAGTTCATAGGTATTTTGTTAAATACAGAAAATATCCTCCCATGTTAATTTGTAGGGATTTCATTTGCCCCCTATCCAGCCCAGTGCCTCTCCAAGAAGGTTTGAATTGCAGGATGGGTATTCTAAGGGAATTTCTTGTGGGATATGGAAAGGCAAAAGCAGAAGGACAGCTTCTCAACCAGCTACTAAAGTATTAAAGTAACATGATATCTCAAATAAAATTAAAGCCGGGTCCCAAGACACCTGTGCATACAGTGCAGAGCAATCCCACGGGAGAAGCAGCCCGTCCCCGCAGAAGGGAGCACCAGTGAAGCGGGGGTGCCCCGGGGCAGTCCGGGGGCTCTGGGCTTACCTGATTTCCGCAGCGAGACCCTGGGGAGCCCGGGGGGCAGCTGCTGCCCCGAGCCCCACGACATGGGGCTGGGGCTGCCGCTGCTGCCTGGCGGCACTGGCGCCTGTGCGACTTTTGGCCGGTCCAAGGGAGCTGCCGGCTCCCGCCGGGTCTCTGCGGTGGCAGCAGGGACGGAAGGTCACGTGGAGGTGGCTGCTGCCCCGGAGCTCCCTGCCTGCCGCTCCTGCCACCCCGCGAGGACCTCGCTGAGCGCTGGAGCGCAGCTGGCAGCAGCTGGTGGCCTTGCTCGCTCTTCAGTGCTGGTGCCTCTGTCGCCCTGAAAACTTCTTCCCTTTGCTCTTTGCTGCCTGATGATGTTTTCCCAGGATAGATGAACAAGCTAATGGCTTTTTCTCCCCAGAGCAAACAGCTCCGTGCGTGCCCAGGCACCCGAGCTGCCTGCTCGGCACAGCCGCCTCTGCTGGTGGAGAGGTCGAGTCCCTGCTCCACGGAGGACGATTTCTCCTCAACGTGCCTTAACCACGCTCCTGGAGAAATCAGATCGCCCCAGAGGAAGCCGCACGCCCACTCTCTTTAGCAACCACTGCAACAGCCAAGCCGGCACCAGGGCAACCGCTCGAGCTATCGTGATTATTCCCTGGCATGTTGCAACACCCTGTCATCCACCAACTGCTGCACGGCCCGGGGGGAGCAGCTGCTGCACCCCAGGGGTGCGGGCTGCGAGAGGGAGAAGCAGCTCCTACACGGGGCCGCGGGTGTCCTGGTGGCATCAGAGCTTGTGTCATCAGAGCAGCTTGCCACAGCATCTTTGCTCCAGGTCTTCTGCTGCTGGGATGCAGCCCCTGCCTGAACTGGGCTTCTCGTACCCATCATCACTGTGGCTGTGACATGTTGTCATTGCCACAGCCTGAGAAACCAAAGGCTGCAAAGGTGGGGGAGAAGAAGGGGTTAAACCACTCCAGCAACTTGTTTTGGCTCTTCAGGGGGTTCTATGGTCCAGTTCTGCCCAGGTTGCGCAGTGCCAGCCTGCAGGTGCTGAGTGTCCCAGTCCCAGGATGTTGAGGGATGAAGCAAAACCATTTCCACACAGAGAAGGGGATAGGGAAAGCTGGGGGACATCACTGGGGTGCCCAGTCACCTTTGACTCCGCGGCACGCAAGGGTGCATGGTCCAGGCCGTGCCCTGGCCTGACACTCTTGGCCCTGTGAAGGACTGCAGAAAGAAGGCAGGTTCCCACGGACACAGGGGTGTTTTTTTCACTTACTTTCACCTTTCCACAGTTTGCACCTTTCCATATCCCAACATTGTCCCTTATCCCAGCCATGTTTCCCAGCCAAGGGCTCATCAGCACCAGGTGTGAGCAGAAGCCCCAGTCCCTCCCAGTTTTCCTTGAAAGCTCTTTGAGGGTCAGCATGGGCTTCTGGCACTCACCTGAACTGCCACTCCCTGGCTTCTTGCTTCCACTCGGACCCTTGGACTGAAGGGAATATTCTTTCTGGAAGAAAAGAAATGAGGAAAGATTGTACAGGTATTGCTCTATCACAGGAGATGAAACAGAGGAGAAGTTTCTGGTCCTTTGCCACAAGAGATCAAAAAAATTATTATTATTTTTAACCTCCTGACCAGGAGCTGTTCAGTTTAATTGACATGGGGCCTCAGATGCAGGAGAGGAAAGGCAGGCTGGTCCTTATTCCAATGTGTGTGGTGTGTGCCCGTGTGCTTGTGAGTGCAGTCAGCCCAACCCGTCCAGCCGTGGATTATTCACAGGCAGGGTTTGGAAGACCCCACACAGCTTTTGCACCTAAACCAAGGCTGTGTCAAAGGAGAGGTCTTTAAGTGGCGAGGTTGTGCAGTTTTTCAAGCTGTGATCTCACAGCCCATGTGTGCCCCAGAAGACTTTCATGGCCCAGCAGACTCCCTTCACATCACGTGTTGTCCCATGGCCTGGCTGCTCATTGCAAACTCCAAAAATACCATTTGGCTCAATTTAAATGGAAAAGGAAATGGATACACATCTGTGCTGTTCCCCTTGGGTCACCTTTGAATGAGTTTTAGGCTGTGAGTTCACTGGAGATGTGTCAAAGGGGGAAAAGAGCATTGATCTAAACCTGTTTTGAGCTCCCAAGGAAGTGTGGATATGGCTAGTGGATGTGGGAATGGAAAAGGGCTGTGATCCATCAACACCTGCTTTTGACTGAGTAAAATCAGAAAAAGGCCAGTTAAATTTTCTGGATATATTTCTGATGCAACCTGTTGCCTGACCAGCTGCACATCTGGGCTCCTTTTCTGCAAAGAGGAGGAGGAAGTGGGTGTTCGGGGTGCTGTCCTGAACCAAGGGATTTTTCATGGCAAAGCTCTTTTTCTGGGAACTCCTTGCAGAACAGCTCTCTTTGCTATGTAAATTAGTAAGCAATCTCCCCCTGTGCTCCTGTGTCTTTGAGATTAACAAAAAGCCTTTGTGTTGCCCCTGTAGCTCCCTGAAGGTTACTTTGTGAGGGTGGTTGATTGCTGGGTGAGATTTATCTGGAGTGGCTCCTGCAGACAAGGAGTTGCGTCATTCACCAGCTGCCCTGTGTGTTTTAGGAAGTGGCTTCATGTCCTAGGAGAAGGTGACACGGGGAGCTCATTCCAACATCATCCATTGCATCTCCTGTGGCTGGTATGGCCCCGTGATGCTGGGAATGCTGCAGGGGTTTGCAGGGGGGGGGTCTTCTTTGGAGGTGTCACCCCAGAGGAGTGAGCCCAGGGTGTCCCTGAGTCAGCAGCTGGCAGAAGACCCAGACAGTTCTGGCATGGCTCTGGGATAGCTCTGAAGAGCTCTGGTACAGCTCTCTGACATGTGTGGCACAGAGGGCTCATCCCTTGGCACTTGGGCTCCGCTGTGATGGAGGAATGACATGTTTTTCTCATTCAATGTGCACGTAAAGAGAAAATAATGCTGTACTGAATGTGCACCTGGAGTGTCACTGGTGGGTGGCTGTGTGTTTATTAATGAGTACTGGGAACAGGAAAATGGTTCTGGAGGAGCCCACAGCCAGGTTCTTGTTACCAAGGCTGTTGGTTTGATGGACTTTTAGCTGCTGAGTTACTGTGTTAGTGATGTTGGCTGCTGACTGTCATCTCTTTAGCCAATTGCTGTGTCACCGGGAGCTTTCTTGTATGGCTATGTCTCCTGTGTATTAAAAAACTCCTGTGTATTAAAAATTGATGTGTCAAGCGTGTTCCCAACACCAACACTGTCCCTCCCTGGATGTGCAGTGCTGCCCGCCGACGCGAGTGCGGTGACTGGGATAGCGCTGTGTGCCCGCCGAGGAGCCTGGGTGCAGCTGTGAGTGGCAGAGCAGACAGCTCTGCCTGGATCTTTATTAAATCTCCACCCTCAGCACGGGGCTGGGCCAGCAGCATCACTGCCAGTAATGTCAGGCTCCCAATCTGCAGCAAAACTTCACTCTGCTGAAGGCACCTAGGGCTGGACTCGAAGGCAGACAGCGTTTCACCTCCTGCTGCAGGGAGGCCCTGGAGGCTGGTTAAACATTTGCTCTGCTGGGTTAATGCTTGCTGTGGGCTGAGGTGCTGCTTGTGGTGGTAGGAACTGGCTCTGCAGCTCAGCCTTCCCTCCCACCCTGTGGCACCAGCTCCCAGCACAAACTCCGTGCAGTCCCAGTACAACCTCAGCAGTCATGCTGGTTGCACTGTGGTGGTGACCTTGGTGGTGGCAAAGCCAGAGGCAGGGCATGGGTAGGCTGGTCAGACCACCATGCCAGTACCGTGGTACCGTGTCACCTCTTGGCACGGGTTGATTGGTAACACACTCCTGCTAATGTCCACTTGAGCCATTAGTGTATTTGCAGAGCAGGACAGCTTCTCCTTGCACCTCCCCAGCTCACCGGGGCAGTTAATGATTGCCCAGGTGATGGAGACTTTTGCCTGCTCCCTATGGGACAAAGCAGGTTACGGCACTCCGTCCCCAGCCAGCTGAGGGACAGGGATTATAGGAGTCAGAGGGCTTAATTTATCACATTGAGGGCTCAGATAGGGAGTTTGTGTTGCAGTAAATGGGAAGAAAATGCCTGCTATTTCCCAAACCCTTCTATTTCCATGTGAAACCCTTCTATTTCTATGTGAAAACCGTTTCTGTGTGTAGTGTGACTGCATCTTGCCAGGATTAAGAAGTAGTAATAAAATCTAGTATCAGATAGTAACACTGGCCCTCTGCAGCTGAGCAGGACAGTCCTGGAGACACTGCTGATGGGAGCAGGTGCCGCTTCCAACCTGCAGGCAAGCTCCTCCTGCCTGGGATCCCCATCCTGCTTTGACCATGTCAGTGAGGACACGCACTGCTTCAGCTGGAATTAGCCTGGTGGTTAAGTGGGTTAAATCCCACAAAGCAACACAAAGTATAAATAGTTAGTAGTTCCAGGCTTTACATGTGCTGTTCTCAGTTACTCCCAAACATCCTGGGCATCACTATGTCCTGGCAGGACTGTTCCTGGCCTTGACTCGGACGCACAGCGAAGAGCTCCTGCAGCAAATGTCTGGAGGCAGTATCACAGGCATGGGAACCACCAGCTCTAACCACTATCCTTCTCCCTGGCTCCCCACTGGGGGAGTGCAATGATCCTACTGGAGCTTAAAGCCAGCCACCTTGTACAAACCATTAATCAGTGTTATTTGTCCCACATGTGGGTGCTGCAATGTTTACTTGCAGCACGACTGACAGTAATTTTGGACTCTGTTTGTTGTCTGACGAAAGCAGGGAAAAGAGCCATCAGCACGGTCGGAGTGCGAGCCATGGAAGGGGTGATGAGAATGGCTTCAGGCAGGTTCAGATCAGTACAGCTGCCATTAAGGTGCAGTATCAGAGCATCTGTATTGCACTGTAGCCAAAGTCTGAGCTAATGAATTAGGTAAGAAATTGCTGCAATCAGATCAGGGTGATAAAGAGGTATAAAAGTGGGCAAAATGTCACTCAGGCTGATGTGACGCTCCCACAGGTCTGGTTTGGGAGGGAGAAACCATTAGCAGGGTTAGATGTTGCTCAACCTATTTAGGAGTAGATGCACTCAGAGAAAGGTACTTTGTCCCTAAGGTGCTGTAGCAGTTCCTGACATTGGTGTTCAATGAATGACCACATCCATTGATTAAAATAGTCTTATTGCTGAACCCAGAGACTTTGAAAGGAGTTGTCATGACCTAGAACAAGGTTCATTGATGGCTGGGACATCGAAGCCAGCATTTCTGTGTGTGATGAAGCCACAAAACATGGTTTAGAGGTTAACTAAAGTGTTCTCAACCATTACTTTTGATTAGCCCCAAACACATTTTGCTGTTCTCAGTGCTCTATATAAAAACATCTGGTATATGTCCCTGGACTCTGAGATGCCATCTGAGCTGTTGCCCAAATCTGTGTTATTGCTGAATTTTGGTCTATTTGTGCTCATTTGCAGCAGCTGGGCCTGATCCAGAGACATCAATGAAATCATCCACTGGAAGGAACTATGGAGGATTAGTAAGACTTTTTCCCATCTGTGATGTCAATGCACAAAAATCTGTCAGCTCTATTGTTTTGCTGCAAAGTCCTGCCATGTGAGGTGTTGAGGCTTATTTGATTCATCAAGCTGGGGCACATGTTTGCTGGGATGACGCTGTGTTCTCGGTAAGGAGGAACAGAGAGAAAATCAGCAGCACAACCCAATGCCTCATACTGCTGCTAATTGCCTGAAGGCATTGGCCAAAGGAAGTGCTGCAGTTTGGATGAATTTCCAAAATTTCTTGAGGGCTGGGAAAGGCAGCATAACACCCTGCTCCCTGTGGAGCTTGCAAACTGGGCTCTGCCTTCCTGGTGGTGGTCACCACGATGAAGCTGCTCTCAGGATTGTTGTGAGAAATTGCGTGTTCCTGTCTCTTGCAGAGGCAGAGCAGTGCCGGGTTTGGGAGGGTTACTCCTTGGCAGGGAGCTTGACTGTGCACATTCCTGTGCTCCCAGCTCATTATGGGACACTGCTATACTGGCAGGTTTTGCAATCGGGACTGGCAGGCACCCAGGAGTCGGTGTCCAGGCACATCCTAGCATTCCTGGGCCAGCAGCTATAAAATCTGCTGCCACGGTGCTGCCCTTGTCGTGGGAAGGGGTCTTGGAGCCACCACAGCATCCAGTGCATGCCTCAGCCCAGCCCCAGCACTCCTGTCCTGTGCTCCGGCCGCTCGGATGCCCCTGTCCAGCCCTCCATGCACACCTGCCCAGAGGGAGCTGGGATTCAAACGAAGCTGAGCTTGTATTACTCCTGGTCCCTGGCCACAACCATAGCTGATTTCACTATCATATTGCAAAGGACTCTAAGAAATATCAAGTTATTGGTGTAAGATTTCATTTCTGGTCTTTTGACCTCTACAAGTCTGCAGCCTTTCTTGGGTTGAAGTGAGCTGAGGGCAGAGGCATGTGGCCACTCTCACGAGAGCAGCCAGCAGCCTCAAGGATATTCTGACCACAGGAATTTGTAAATTTAGGCTTAAAGAAGAAGGGGATCAGGGTCTTGGTCTGCCTATGGGGTCAGGCTGACACTCCTCAGCTCCTGTGCCAGTGTCTGGGAGCACCAGCCAGGTGTCCACTTTGCTGCCTAGTGGAGTAGAAAATTGTAAATGCTTCAAATAGTGCTTGGTGTTATTTTATTCATAAAGAACACACAATTTTACACAGATGAGTGTTGTGCTGAGCCCTGTCTTTTTCACCAATGTCATTCCTCCTCCCAAATCCCTGTGGCCCCAGAAGGCAAGCACAGCCCTCCTGTGGTGTGAAAGCTGGCAAGTCGAGTCCCGTTTCACTGACTGTCAACAAAAAAGGACAAACCCCCCAACTAAAGCAGGGAGGCAGCGGCATGGGGATGGAGGCTTGCTGGAGCTGCCAACCCTGGGGCAGGGAGCCCCGTGGAACTTCCCACCGTGCCTGAGCAAACGCTGCTCCCTGGCTGCTCCTGGCGCACGGCTGGGGAGGGGGAATGCGACACACCAGACCTCAGCAGAAAACCTCCTGCAGATTAATGAGAGCAATCAGTGGCAGGGCTCAGCCCCACAGCAGCCGGTGCACAAGGCTCATTTGTCAGCATCCAAGCTGACTGTGAAGCCTGACATCCCACTGAGAAGGGCACGAAGAGGCTCTTGGCACGAAGCAGGGCAGTGCACACACTGATGGACCTGCTGCTCTGCCTTGGTCCCTAAGGAAATCCTTGCTTGCTGTTCAGTGCTTTTTAATCTGGTCCCGTGCAAAGTGCAGAGCACACACCACCTCTGCATACCAGGGCAAAGCCAAATCATAGTTGGAAATGCCTGTATTGCCCACCTCAGTGCTGTCAGCGGAAGTTAAGTTGTTGCTACAATGGATAAACCATTTTTTACCTGTCTCAGGAGCTTATTCTTGCCCTGTGCTGGAGATGTGATACCATTGCTGATATGAAAGACTGCTCCACTATTTCTGGGGATGCTGCTGATTGCACAGGAAGAACATCAGTCACTGGCACAAAAGGTCTCCAACAGCTTTGGAGTGAATTGTTGTCATGCTGCAGAGAGACCATTAAGACACTCTAAAATGCCTTGAAGAATGTTGTTTTGTGAAAAGTGAGGCTTATGCCACATGATTAATACGGACAGTGTTTATTTCTGGCACAGTGTCATGCTGTCCTAGAGCTGTCAGGCTGCAGTGGCATCATCACTATTTCACAGCTAGGGACCTATATGTTAGGGGCCAAGGATAGGGCTGCCACCTGAAATTTGCTCTTGTGACACCATCTTCTTGGGCTCTTTTCCTGTCCAGGGTCACTTGAATTGGTCCTTACCTTGGAAAAATGGAGTTTGTGAAAAGCAAGGGCAGAAATGCCCCACCAGCCCCAGGCAGAGCTGGTAGCAAATGGTCAAAGCAGAGGGGGTGGTCTGATCCCTGTGGGCAGCGTGTGCCAGATGGGTCCTGTGCAGAGGAGACCCCAAGGGAAGGGGCCCAAAGGGAGGAGGTTTGGCTGTTGTCTGGGATGAGATGCCACCTGCCAGGCTGCAAATACCACCATGGGCTGCAAATGGAGGAGGCAGCGAAGGAAGACATGAAGCATCCCTGTTAATATGGGGTTCGGGAGGAGGCAGCAGATGCTACTTAAGCCCCCTCAAGGAGCAGAGTGAACCAGTGAGGCCTTAAATTACTTTAATCCATTTTTATTTGAGGACTGTTGAGCCATCCCAGAGCCAGCAGCTGCAGCATTTCCCATGCATCGTTGTTCTTGGTCTCTCCATGAGCACATCGTGCACCTCCCTTCAGCCTGAGCCCTGTCCATGACTCCCTTGCAACGCCAGTGCTGCAGGAAGCATTTGCCAGTGCTGGATAACCTCTGCCCTTGCCCTTGAGGGGCTGGCAGCACATTCCTCTGTGTCCTGCCCAGCACCCTCACCCATGGATCAAATCCTTGTGCAGCTTGTCATGCATGAAGGCAGAGTTTCAGCCTGGGCTAACTGTGTCCAAGTTAGTTCTCTGTCTCACTGAGCCCATTTGAGCTCTCTCAGGACCAGAATGTCAGCCTGTTTGGAGGCAGGGAGTGGGTTTTGTTAGGTGTTGGAGCTGGTTTACTGGTGCTGTCTAGGTGCTTGGGATGGAGAAGTAAGAAATAAAGCTGTGATCTCATTCTAGGAGCTAGAGCAGCCCCACTGTAATGAGTTTGGCTTCCAAGGGCTGGGATGTTACAGCATGTTATTTGCTTTAAAAGCTACAAAAGCCCAGAGCAGTGTCTCTCCTTAGAGTCCCCATGTGTCACCACCTGTGGGACCTTAAGAAGAAAAGAAGAAAAGGAAGGCAAGAGGCAGGATAAAATCACCTTAGAGGGCTTCTGTGGAGGTTTTGGGACTAGCCCTGGCGCAGCTCTCCCACTCTGGACTGTGCTGTGTCAGACAGATGAGAGGACTTAGAGGTGTTTGCTGTCTCATGATGCAGAGCTGTTATTTTCTGAGTGTGTGTTATTCTTGTCCAGAAATGGACATTTATCACTAATGTCCCCACTCCTGAGGCACTTTGGGACTTTATTGCTGTGCCTCTGTAGCTCTCATCCCTGTCCCTCTAAGCAAGGCTTGTTGCAGGCAAGACATGCAAACCCTTGTCCCCAGGAGGCACAATGCTCAAGGACACTGAAACATTGTGGTTCCTGGTTGCCATCTGGTTTTTGGATTTGCTCCCGGGGCCAGTGCCACCAAACAGCCATTGGCATTCTGTGATTGTCGGTGGGACTTGTTCTGCTCAGGGGCCTTGGCACCTGCAGCCCCTCTTGCTGACAGTGGAGCAGCCCTGGAGCCCTGGCTGATAAGAGGTGGACAGCCAGGGCTGCAGTGTCAGAGCAGGCAGGTCCCTCAGAGGGATCTTGTGCTGCCCAAGCACAGGGACACTTTCAAAGAACTGGCAGGGACACTGACTACCAGCTTTCTGAAATACTTGTCAGGGAGAGACAGGAAAATCCCACTGTGCCTGCTGCTCTGTGGGGCATGATGGAGCAGAGGTGTCCCAGCTCCCTGCCTTGGAGTAGTATTTCCTCTCACTTGAGAGAGACTGCTGGACCATGGGTCTTTCTTGGGGTGTCACAAGGTGCTGGCTGTTTCAGACCTCTGTTTTTCTGTGGCACAGGCTAAAACACTTCTCTGGCCAGAGAATCCCTCACTAGTGGGGCAAGTCGTGCTTGTGGGGAAATCCCACCAGTAGCTCCCAGAAATGCTTGTCCTGTCCCACTCAGGTGGAGGAGTTTTAAAGGATGTTCTCAAATCCCTGTTTTCCGCATGGGCAGCCAGGTACTGTGGTTTGCCTGAACAAGCAGAGGCTCTCTCCCTGGCACTGGCGTGCTGCCTCTTGTTGTTCTAAACCAGCCACAGAGCAAAGCTCCCCGCTCAGCAGCAGGGCTAATCCAGGCTCATCTGACATTAGTGTAAACTGACACTCTCGGGAATTTGGGGACAGAAAACTTTCCCTGGGGAAACAGCCACTATGCAAACTCTGCCTTGAGAAAATGTGGAGAAAAGAAGTGGAGAGGTGCAGGTGCCTGGGAACAACCTCCTCCACTGCCAGAGGGTCTGGAGCATCTGCCCTGGCACCCTGGGGATCTGTTGCTGCTGAGGCAGTGCTTGCAGATTATTTGAAGGATGTTTGCTGAGGTTGGAGGGATGTCAGCCACACCAGTGGGGCTGAGGCCCTGCAGAGCAGAGGAGTCAGCAGGGAATCATCACCAGCTCATCAGAGAATCACCACCAGCTCTGCGGCATCCACGAACCAGCCTGTGACAAAGTCCTTCCCTCCCCTTCAAGAGAAGGGCACCCCAGCAGAAGTCTGTGTCTTGCTGGAGCCCTGCTGTTAGCTTGGGCCCACAGAACACTGGTGATACGAGAACAGGTTTTTTGGGACTAGATGCAGCCTTTTAAAGTAAAAATGTCCTTGGAGCCACGCTGGCAGCCTTTCCGGTCCCTTTTGTTGTGGAGCTGGGGATTGCCTTGCACTCCACAATCCACTACTGTAATCCCCTTGGAGTGCAGTTCTGGACTAAGCTTAAAAGAGGTGCAGCTGAGACTGCTAATGCAGGCTGTTCTGGCTAGGGGTGCTGAGCCCTGCTCTGTGCTCCCTGGGGGTCCTCTCTGGGCTGTGGCTGATAGATGGGTTCAGGCCTGGCAGGTCCCTGTGCCCTGAGCTGCACCTCAGGTCCCTGAACCCCGGTTCTGCAAGGGCTGGGGGAAGGGGAGCTTTCCTGCCTGTCACCTGGACTCATCCTGCACTTCAGGAGAGCTGGATCCTGCTGTTCACACCCACCCTGGAAAGGCGGCAGAAAGAATTGTCTTGTTTTCATCTCCCATCAGCATCAGCCTAAGGGTAAAGCACCAACCCAGGAGCTGCCAGTCAGACACCCCTGCTTGGTGCCAGCTGGGCAGTGGCACAGGCTTTTGTCAACCCAGGCAACATTTCGGAGGCTGAAATGGGAGTGACATCTCTGACCTTTTGGTACCCATGAAAGTAAAACTGTCTCAGCTTTTAGGAGCTGCCAAGAAGCTGGGGAGCCCGGCTCCCGGCAGCGTTTCAGAGCCAGGCCATTCAGTGCTGGGCTGTGGTGGGATCGTGGTGTTTCAGAGAGAGGGAACAGTGGGGAGAGCTGTCCAAAAGCAGTCCGGTCTGGTGGTCAGAAGGCTGGCATGGGCTGCTTTGTATGCAGCACGGCTTAACGGGGTGGCGCTGAGCCAAGCCTGACCTAACCAGCTTATTTCCCTGCTTCCAGTAATGCCTCTACAAATGCGCCGGGGCCTGAAGGTCAGGGCCACGTGAGCAGGGGCCTGGGGATTAGCTGTGGGCAGAGCATGGCTCCTCCTGGGTGTGTTGCAGCCCTGAGCCACGGGAACAACCACGGCTCCCATGTGTGCTGGAGCCAGCGTGGCATTGGTACCTGGGATGGGTGCTGGAGCAGCACCTCCTGTACCTGGCACTTGTCAGAAGACCAGAAAAATAGATACATGTTTACTAGTCCCACTTCAGCTCTGATTTTCCTTCTGGGTGTTGGTCTCACCGGCCACTGGGTTGCCTTTTCACATGCTTTTCCTGCAAGAGTGTCTAGCTCTGGTTTTGGAAGAAAGTCCAGCAAGTTTGCAAAATTCTGAAAGGCACTTGGTGCCCATACCTCTGAAGGCCACAGTCATGCTCAGCTGAACATGAAGGGTCCCTGCTGGGGCAAAGTGTCACTGCTGTTCCCATTCCAGTGGAAGTTACTGACCTAGTGTGGTGCACAAGTGTGTTTCTCTTAGAGCTGGGAGATGAGCTATGGAAGACTTATTCCAGACAGGGCATTGCAACTGAGCAGGGATGATGCATCTCTTGGCACTGATGTCATCAGCCATGGAAGCAAAATGACATCCAACAACATCCTCAGCACAACCATCTCTAGCCACCTCTGCAGGGCTCTGACTCCATAAAACTGTTTCTGGTTGGAGCTGTTTGACCATTCTCCCCAGGGGATTTGAAGGAGGGGGATACACATTGGTGCTGTGGGACCTGGCCCAGCTCCTCCCTGTCCTGGGAGGGAGCTGGCACCAATTCCGAGGCCAATACTCAGGGCTTGGTCCGCACTGCATCTACAGGAAGCATCCCAGAGGCTGCTGGATGCATTCAGAACAAATCTGACATTTCTCCTCAAGAGAACCAAACTTTGTCCGTCCTAATGCAATGCTTACAATGCTGTCATCCCCTCCTTGCTGTCCTGAAAGCTCCGGCGGGCCCCGATGCTGAGCCCATTAGATGGAATTACTTAATCCGGCCCTGATGAGCGGCACCCACCCCCAGGAGCGGGTCCCTTCCCTCTAATCCCTGGCTGCCGTCAGCCGCCTTGACACGCGGGGCCGCGCAAGCCGCACGTGAGCAGATGGTGCCTTCTCCATCTCCTGTCACCCCCGCAGCCCTGAGAGCCGCCCCGTTACCTTTTTGCCGTGAGACGCCCCCATGGTCGGGTGTGCTGGCTGCGCTCCCCTCTCCGGCTGCGGGACCGGCCGGCTCTGCGCTCGCCGCCCCGTTACTCCAGGGGGGACCGGCGGCCGCGCTGCTCCCGGCCCCTCCGCGGCTGCTGTGGGGAGACGTGGGTGAAATCCAGCCCGTCTGTGGCGGGGTCGGGTGGGAAAGCTTGCTTTTCCTCCCTTCTTCCAGCACGTGGAGAACTCATTTTCTTCATGCACCTAACGGCTGGCTCGCACCCAGGCTCTGCCCGGGCACAAAGGCAGCTTTCATGCTGTGGATGCCCGGTTTCTAAGCCGGGATCCGTATTTTGAGAGGCTGTGGAAGATTACAGTAATTGCACTTGACAGGGCAAGATGTCACAGGATGCAGATTCGCCCAGCTGCGGCCCGGCACCCGCAGGTCCTTGCCTGTGGCATCTTTCCTAGATGTTCCTTTGGTGCTTTGCTTAAATGAACTCCAAAATATAAAGGAAGATTATCCCTCTGCTTCCTGTCTGCATCCTGGGTCTTGTCTCCTGTTGCAGCAATGGATTTTGCAAACTTTGCTCCCACAAACACTCCAGGCTGGCCGTTTGCTGCTGCAGCGTTGGTGCCTACTGTGAGCCCAGGTGAGCCCAGGTTACCTGAAGCTGCATCCTGGGAGTCCGGGAAGGTCAGGCTTGTGTTTGGTGAAGACTCTGGGGATGCAGCACAGTTGCAAACTAGCCAGGTAGGTGCCTGTCCCTGCAGTAACACAGCTTTCAAAATGCCACAGCACTGCAAAACCTCATTTGGAGATTGCTGTCCCTGCACCCACTGTCCTTTTCAGATCCTTTTAAAGAAATTAGCGAGTTCAACTTGACTCATGAATCCATATTTATTCCCTGCCTCTCAGGTCTGGATATTTAAAAAACTCTGATTTATTTATCAGGACACAGTGACTTTGGCAGGAATGGCTCTTCAGAACACTGGCTGCTACTGAAGGTCCCTGCACAGGAGTTGCAGTTTTAGCTCTCCCTGTTTCTTCAAAATAGTGATGTACCTTAGTAACTGCCCTGTGATGGATTCAGAGCTAGTTTTAACTGCCTTTAGCATGCTGAAACATAAATTTCCTTTATTTTGGCTTTAAACCAGATTTCTGATGTTTTAGAAATCTTTGCATTGCAAAGGGGTAGGAAGAGTTTCCTGTGGCTGAATGGGGCTGGTTGTTTTTGGGGCTGAGGTTGATGCTGTGCTCTGGTTTACCCTGTGGAGCCACCTTTACAGCTCTTGGGCTGTTTTCAGTTTGGTTTATGAGTGAATCTAGATCCTTTGAGGGGCTTAAAATAGTTGGCATATTTATGCTGGCAGCTCAGCAGGGCTGTTGTGTCTGCTCGTTGTGTTATTTCTTGCTGCTGCCACGGGTAGGGATGATTCAGCACTTGGGATTAACTGCTGTTGTTGCAGAAGATTTAGGGATCGATTTATGGCAGAGGTTTCCCTCAGTGCCATCAGGTGTGTGCTAAGAGCATGGGAGGATAAGCTGGGATAAAATACTACACCTCTTCGGGGATTCCTTCTGTGATGGCTGTTTTGGGGTTTTATTTCAGTTCTGCCTTTAGAAGTTCTTACAGGTGTTACACAGTTTTTGTGGGGAGTTTTCCTTGTTCAGGGAAAACTGATTGATTGGTGGTGTTGAGTTTTGGATCCAGGGTTTCATCCTTCACGTGGCCAGCACAGGACAGGCTGTGTCCTTATCCTGCCCGTGCTCCTCATTTCTGCTCCCCTGGGGTGACCTGGGGGCTGGGCTAACCCTGTGAACTGCCTGTCAGGAGCTGTGCAGGGGCTGTTGGAGGCAGAGAAGACTGTGCAGGATAGTCTGTTATCCCTGGCAGCTCCAAATGCTCCACGAGAAACAGTCCATCCTCATGTTTTGCAAAACTGCCGGTCTGCTTCAGAGAATGGGGAAAATACCAGATACAATCATCGGAAATTAAAGTCTGTACATGATGCAAATTCACCCCTGTCTCTGAGGACAGATAAGCCCGGCCGTGCCCCGTGCAGCTCATCTGATCCCAGCACTGCCAGGGCTCAGGGAGGGGCTGGGAACAGACCGTGCTTGGCTGGTGCATCTGGGCAGGAGCAGGGGGCAGATGCTCCTCAGGACCTGCTCCGTGTTGGGCAGCAGCGTAGGCACTGTTCTAGGAGGACTGTGGGGCTTTCCTGCCCCGCCTTTGGGCAGGGATCTTTCCTCTCCTGGTGGTGTCGGCTGGCCCCAGGCTGGGGTGCAGCTCCCGGTGTGTGGCTGACCCGAGCGGAGCCAGCCCGGGTGCGCTGTATCGCTCCGGAGTGATGCTGGCTCCGGCTCTACCGGTGAAAGGCTCCCACCTATTGGTTATGCTGCACAACTTCAGCTGCCCAAGAAACCTGCACATCCATCCATCCATCCATCCATCCATGCATCCATGCATCCATCCATGGCAAAGCAAGGTTGGCACATCCCTGCCTTTATCCCGACCTTTGATGGGGATGTGTCACAGAGGATTTAGCTTGGATTTAACCCAGTGTAAGAACCTGATAATAAGAGAATGGCTTCAAAAAGTGCTCCGTCATTATATCTGCTTATCACAATCACTCTTGAACACCTGAACACACTACGGGTGGGATGAACTGTGAGTAGCCCTCCTGGAGGCCCATAAAAAGGAAGGCAAAACTGGTGAGGGGAAAGCGAGGGGCAGAATCCCTGACGTTTGCCTTTCCCCCGCCTCTGCCACCATCGCCTGCTGCGGGACACCCCGAGGCCTCTGGGAGCCGACGCCGCCTGCCTGGGGAGAGCCCCCCGACCCTGCACCCCTGGCCGAGGTCCCGGTGAGCTGTGGGACCCCCACCCTGCACCGCGAGTGCACCGAGGTTCGGCCGCAGCGACCCCGCATCTCGGGGAACGGGCTACCCATCCCAAACTGCTCCAGAGATCGGCCACGGCAGATCAGACGCTTCAAACAGCAGAAAAAAGGGGGCAAAACCTGATCCGCTCCCCCCCCCCAATCTCAGCAGCGACAAAGGTAGCACAGTGATGTGGTGACCTATCCTGTGCTTTTAAAAGTAACCTTAGCATTTTCTAACTTTTCCCTTTCTCTTTGCCTCTCTTCCTATTAAATAAAAATATATCTTTTTGGCATCAACATTTAATCTCCTTTGTTTTTTACCTCGTTTTTGGGAATATTCTGAACCTTCAAAGTTCTTTCTGTTTTATACACAAAGACTTAGTTTCCTTTGCCCTTCTGGGTTTAAACCAGTTCGTAACACCCAGGAATGATACTTTGGTCTGCAAATATTAACCTACACTGCTGCATGCTATCCCTGTGGACTTCTGGCCTTATTGTGGCTGTAGGAGACCATGGGACATTGGCAAGAGCTCCAAGGGGAAACCACCAAAGTCTGAGCATCCCCAGGGATGACTTTACCCTGTGCCATGTGGGGAGGGGGAGTTCCTGTGTGCAGGGCTGTGGGATGGGTGATGGTGGTGCTCGACGGTGGCAGAAGACTGGTGGCAGAAGAAGGTGGCACATGCTGTGCCTGTGGGGGAAAGTATTGATTATGCTTGAAAATGGAAGGGAGAAGGCAGTGTTTTATAATCAGAAATCTCATTTAAGAAATTTAGAAAACCTTCTACAAAGTTTTTAGTTTAAAGATAGAAAAATAAAATACCCAAAATTGGCCCACAGATGAGGATGGCTTGGCTGCAGCCTGGCCACGTGTCTGCTCAGGCTCTGCAGGCACTTGTACAGCTCTTCTCCAAGCCCTGCACAGTTCCTGCTGTGAAACAGCCAGTTCCTTGAGTGGGCAGCAGCTGCTGGACTCTGTGACCTGGCAGTGGAGAGGCTGGAGTCCCCACGATGGGGCTGGTGTCCCTGTGTGACTGGTGAAGCTGCCCTCCATAGCAGGCTGGAGTTTGATGCTAGTCCATCTTCCTGGGGGCACAGCCCTCCATCTCCAACAGCTCAGGCCAGCCCTCATATTTATTTGTCTCTTTATCATTTTTAATGTGCTGCAAGAAAAAGAGAGAGAGATGAATGAGGAGGTTGGAACAGTGCAAGTTTGCAACGTGGCAAAAGTTGCAGCTCGGTTTGGCATGGGGGATGATGCCACTGGTCCTTGTCTTCTGCTCGGGAGGTGCCATGAAGAAGATGGAGCCTGCAGAGCTCACGTCAAGGGAGGGCCATGTACCTTTTCAAATGGGCTCTTGTTCATCAGTCCTTTTGCTCCCAAGAAGACCCAGTTGTCCCGGAAGCCCAGCTTGCCCACGTGGCTGCTGCCCAGCTCTGTGAAATATGCCCGTACTCTGTCATTCATCCTGAAAGAGAGTAAGAAGGTGTCAGTGTGGTGCCAGGTGGTTGTCCCCTCTTTTACCCTCTCTGTGGTGGCAGCAGCACGTCCAGCTTCCACAGCTGCGTGTTTTTGGGGAGCCTGGTGCTGCTTCTGTGAGAAAACTCACTTTGTGGCAGCATCATCGTAGCTTGCTGTCAGCACAAGGGTGCCCCGCTGGATCCCTTGGAGGAAGGTTTGCAGCTTGGTAACGTCTGGGAGAGAAGAGCATTAGGGAGAAAAAGGGATTTAGTAGGTGCTTCTGCATGGTAGCTGGGGGAGCCTCCTTTGGCTTGGTAGGAAATAACGTGACTGTGCTGGTGCTAGCCAGGATTTGGGAGAATGGTGGGCTCCCAAATGATGCATTCCCCATCCTGTGTTCCCACCTGGGCTCTGCTGCAGTGCACAGGACTAATGTCCTCCTTTTGGTACAACTGCAGGGAAGAAATTCCTCCTAAACTTTGCTTGCAAGCTCTAAAATCTAGTTGTGTGAATTTACTTCCCAACACAAGAAATGAACCTGCTCAGCCACACAGAGCTGCCTTCCCTGCCATCATGCCTCTGGCTGTATTGGGGGAATTACTCCTCATCCCGCATCTGTGGGATGCTTGAATCCAATGCCCCATCTAGTGGCACATGAGCTGACTGCTGCTTTCCTCCCAGAGCCTCTCCCACCCGGCATCTTGTTCGTGAATTTGGCTGGGAATCTCATTATATTGGTGATTCTCCTTAAAACTTCAGAGTTACCAAAAGTAGGTTCCAAAGCCAAGAAGTGATTGAGGGGGCCATGTCTCCCTGAGCTCCTTCATTTATCCTGCTGTGAAAGGCAGCAGAAATGAGCTGCTGCTCAGCCACCATCAGTAATCAAAAACTGAGTTACAGGTTGCAAAGTATCAGGATGAGTATAACTTTCTCAAGTCTCAAGCGCCTTGGTTTATTCAGGTTAGTAAAATCATGTTTTCCAGGCTATTACTTGCTTGCAAAAGGAGCGAGAAGCCAATCTTGGATGTAGAAGCATTGTGAGGACTCCAGGCCTGATGGCCTCAGGGAAAGCCTTTTACCACCCAGGCTGGGAAGTCTGGTCCAAGTCCACTCGACTTCATCATTAAATGCATGACAGAAAAGCAGCTGAAGCAGCCATCAGTGCTGGTGTGAAGCCTGGCTGGGAACCACCAAGGAGCAGAGTGACTGTGCTTACCTCCAGAGTACATGTCGAAGGCGTCGGTTTTCAGGAGCTGCCCAGTTGTTCCTGGAAGGTTAAAATTGAAAACAGGGCACAGTGAATTTGCACTGGGGTGGCTCTGGGCTTTGCCTGGCCATGAGCCTGGGGTTCCTTGTAAAATGCTTTGCTCTTCCCTCAGTGCGTTGTAACTGCTGCAGTGGTGACTGTGTTGCTTGGAGGAGTTTGTGGAGCTGGTTGGGCACGACCTGGGTGGGTTTGTTCCCTTCTCACTGACAGTGCTTGCAATCAAAACTGTGGCTGTGCTCCCCATGCAACACCAGATGGATGTGCTTTTGACTCAGCCACAGCGCCTGGGACAGGGTCCCCAGTGGCCTGTGCTTTCCTGGGAAAGGAAGGACCCCTGGCAGTGGGGAGAAGGGGGTCAGTGCCTGCCCGACTCACCATTCACCAGTGCAATGTTCAGGCCTCTGCCAATGTTGTTTTTCACGTTGCTCATGAGGCTGGAAAGGAAAACAGAGAGCACCAGTGAGTGCAGGGGTGCCCTGGAGATGCTGATGCCAGGGAAACTGTGGGGAGGTGAAGTGGCTATAGATGGCAAAATAACCAGAAGTGGTAGCAAAGAAATCTATCTAAAATTCTTTTAACCACAAATACACTGTGATAGCCATTGATGTGCTTGGCAGAGGCCAAACTTGCTCTCTTGAAGGCCAGGCCAGACACAGCTGCCTTGTCCTTGCCATGTGCTGCTTACACCAAGTCTTCAAAGCAGATTGAGGGTCCCACAACATTTGCAGCACCACTGATGATCTTGAAGGCAAAATAATTCTGGGGGCAACTCTTCTGGTTCCCACACTTGTGCCGGGGCAGCTTCTCACCTGCAAGGGAGGAGTGGAGCTGAAAGTCATGGCTTTGTCCCCACGGGGAGACAGTGGCCGTGTCCCTGGGGGCTGAGTGTGGCTGACCCCGGGATACAATGGTCCACTAAGGGGGAAACACCTGGACCAACTTCTTGCATGAAGGAGGCTTGTCCTGGGGCTGGGACCAACTTCTTGTTTGAGGTTTATGGTGCCAAGGCCAGGTGCTGCTCCAGGTGTGACACCTGGAGGAATCACAGGAGGAGCATTTGGAGCTGGCGTCCAAGGCAAGACCCTTGGGGCTTTTCTGCCCAGAGTTTCCCCATTCTTGGCCAAGGCAGGGACCCACCAAAGACCCTATTGCTGTGTGAAGTAGCAAAATCCCCGTGTTTGGGAGAGTGGGATTTGTGCCTCAGGGAAGGGGCTCTTGAAGGAGATCTCACGCTTCCACCATCCCCCTGAACCCTGGAGAGGAGTCGTGTGATGAACTCGAGAGCGATACTCACTGCTGGGCTTGTTCGTGGCACCTGTGGGTATCAAGCAGGAGGATTAGACACCCTGAAGAGCTGCTGGCTCTTCCCCAAACCAGGAGCAGCTGTTCAGGCACCAGCTCTCTAAAACTGTTTCCCATGGTTGCTGGCATCCCTGGAGGCACCCACCCCAGTGCAGCTTCCCACCACACTGTCCCCTCCCTGCCCTAGTGGCCAGAGCTGGTGGCTAAAGCCTTGGCCAGAGACTGCAAATACAAGTGCTCAGGGCAACTGTGTCCAGCTCTGGGGCTGGCTCACAGCAGAACCTCTCGCACCCTCCCTCCGGATCCCTCCGGAGCGCTGGTGCCTCACCGAGCCAGCTCCGCAGGCTGATGGCTTTCCAGCTGCGGTGGAAGTACGATTCCATGATGAACCACGTGCCCAGCAGGGTGATGAGCAGCACCACGTACCGGAGCACACCTGCAGGTGTGGGAGAGGAGCCGGTGAGAGCAGCAGCTGGAGCCCGGGGCAGGCACCGGCTCATCCCTCTGGCTCCTTGGGATTTGATCCGTGTGCCCCAAGGTTACCAGGTACAAGGTGACAGACAGTGCTTGCACGGGGTGGGAAGGCAGCTAACAATCCCTCAGCCTCCAAATGGATTATGTTCTCTTAATTACCATCTCCAGAGTATGTGGTGATGCTCAGATAGGCATTACTGCTCTGCTGGGAGGCACTATTCATATTTCTCTCTATGTTAAAGTAAATCTGATAATTACTCAGAAAGCTATGCAAATCCAAATATTTCTTATGTTCCCAGCGCTGGGAAGGCTGCTATCCCCCAATTAGTCACTAGCTACAGCCGAGCAGCTGCTGATACAACTGTGATTGGCATTTGGCTTTAAAGCAGCGCTCATCAGAGCAAAACGTTCCAGTCCTGCATGGAAAGAGAGCAGAAAAATGTACTTTTATTGCAGCTGAATGGCTCTTATGGAACCAGGAATGTCTCAATAGCCATCTCTTCCCAGTCACAGAAGGTTTCACTGGGAAAAATACAACAGGCTGAAATCTACACAAATCTTGTAAGAACCTGATGCTTATACAAAGGCCCTTTCCCATGCCCCTGGCACGGAAAGGGCAGGGTTGCTGGGCTTGGAAGGCATCATGTAAATGAGAAGGAGGCATAAAGAACCGTAGGAAAACAGAGAGAGAAAAGTAAATATGTGTCCCTCCTTACCTGCTACCCGCATGGTGGTGAGCAGAGAGAGCACAGCTGGGAAAGACTGACAGTCACAGGTCACGCCAAGGAAATCAGGCAATGCCTTAAAGAGTGCCTGTAACCCACCAAAGCCAGGCAGATTCTAGATGAAAAGATAATCGCTGTGCTTAGTTACATTTGCAATAGCAAAGTCGTCATCAAAGTTATACAAATTCTTATCACACAGAATTGCTTGGTCCCACCCTGATTAAGTCCTGCAGCAGGCTGCACTGACCGAGCTCGCTTCCTTCTGGGGCCTCAGAACCCTCCCCCGTGCCTGCTGCCCCACGTGCTCCCGATTCGTGCCCTGTTCTGGTCATGGACCTGCCTTTTCTGCTCTGCTGATAGCAGCGAGGTGGACATTCTCAATCACAGCTGTGCTGCATTTTCTTCTGTGATGATGCAAAGCAGATTTCAAGTATTAGGCACTGCAAAATGCTAAGGACAAGCTGTGATCTGGCCTTGCCCAGCCAGGGGAATCTCTGAGAACAGGCTTGTCTTCCATAAAATCCAATGGAGAAGGGAGGAAGGCAGCACCATGTGCTGAGGAGAGCAGCCAGCTTTGTGGACACCTGACTTAAACCCAGAAATATTTCCACCTGGCCAAATCCTGGAGCGTCTTCACCCCGTGGACAGGGCGTGGCTGTAATTTGGAGCTTGAACAATTTCCTACCCGGGAGAGTCCATCTGCTGCCCTCTGTCCTGCTGCCACCCTGACCGATGGGACAGGCACTGCCACCCCACACACTGGGCTGCCCCAGGGGCTGGGACCATTCCTACCTTTGAAATTCGGGGCTGCGGTCTTTCGAACCTCTGTCCTGGAAATCACGCTGGAGCCCTACGGCGAGTTGTCACTTGTGAGATGGGTGCTGAGAGTTAACGAGCCCAATGTTACCTAAACCAGCCCTTTAGTAACGTTTGACAGAAAATTTGTAAACAAGCTGTGCTGAGAGTCGCTTTTCCTGTTTGAAGGGTAAATAAGGAGCAGCGGGCTGTAGCAGGGCTGGGCTGAATGTTGATTTCAGGCTGCTGCGTCATGAGGAAGGAGAGAAAAGCTTTTCCTCCTGCCCAGCCCTGCTCTGGGTCCCCTCCCAGGGCTCACTGTTTAGTGACCGTGGCCGTGGAGCAGCCTTGGGCCCTGGGCTGGATGGACCTCCGTCCACCCTCGGTGTCCTGAGGAGATGCTGCCCGT
Source organism: Tichodroma muraria (assembly GCA_013390105.1). Lineage (NCBI taxonomy): Eukaryota > Metazoa > Chordata > Aves > Passeriformes > Sittidae > Tichodroma > Tichodroma muraria. The sequence goes on along the minus strand of WAAG01057992.1, from coordinate 24,611 downwards.
GGCTTCCCCTGCACCCAGGGGTGGTTGCAGCATCCCTGGCCGGGGTTTTTAGGCAGCCCCGCAGTGACGTTTCAGCTGGTGTTTCTGGAGCCCGGCACTTCTCCCCGTGAGACCCCTGTGCTGTCCCCACCCCTGCTGTGACACTGCAGTAAGCACGGTCTGCCAAAGCTGCTCCAGCACGCAGCTACCAGCTTCCCATGGGAGACTGGCCCACCTGCACTTTAGGGGAAGCCTTGGGAGGTATTTGTGTCCCCCCAGGTACCAACAACGTGTTTTTGATAGTGTATCAGCTGAGCACACTGGCTTCCCAGCAGCAGCTCCCCTCTCTCTGCAGCTCTTGCTCTCGGGGGAAGGTTGGCTGTGAGCACAATCTGTCCCCACGGTGGTGGCAGGGGGGCTGTGATGCCTGAAGACCTTCCCCACACCCCAGCCCTCAGCACAGTTACTCTGAAATGGATTTTAAAGCTTGTGTCAGAGCTGGCATGAGCAAGCCCATTTCACTGAGCTGGTATAAGAGACACAGACCTGAAAAAGGACAGTTTAAAGGCTTTAGACGACAAACACTGCCTGTGGCTGGATCTGGAGGGGAAGCACGAGGCTCTCCCCTTTTGCTCTTTTCAGCATGAAGTTTATAAACACAGGGATCCTGTTCCCATTTCTGGCTCCCCATCCCAGTGCCTGATCTGATGATGGGGTTGGAAAATGGGGTCAGTTCTCACAATCTCCCTTGGCAAGTTGTTCAAAATTGGTATTGGTTTGCTTTGGGGGCTTGTTGTCTTCCCCACAAGTGCCATGCACAGAGCCTGGATCTGGTGAGGATTCAGACCTGGGGTGTGATTTCAACACAGTGAGTGTAGCAAGACTCCACCGGGTTTGCAAAATCTTCCCTGTCTGGTCCCCAGTGCTACAGTGAACACTGGTCTCACTGGGCCCCATTGCACAGTGCTCCCCTTCACCAAAGTTGTGTTTTTTCTTTGTACATATTGACTTCATCGCAGAGGAAGAGAAATGGAAAAATAAACCAATAAATGCCAGTGCTTTAGGGAAGTCATATATTTCTTTGGGCTATTTATCTTCACCTTAATCCCAGATAAAATTCATTGTATGAAGTCTCTGGGTGGTGAAATTCCTGGAACCTGATTACATTACAAGAGGGTGGCCCTGTCCTGGGATTTCTATTATATTATTCTTTAATTGTTTGCATTGATAACTTTTTTCTTTTCTTCCTAGGGTTGTGCCAGAATAAAAGGCACCTGTGCTCTGGCATCTGCCAGAGAGCTGCTGGCAGGAGAGGGAGAAAAGAAGGAATTGTGGTAGGTGTTAAACAGTTATTTGTCTAATAAACCTGAAAATTGCTTGCTTAAAAAAACATTCCAGAAACGAGAAAGTTCTTGGACAAATATTGCTAAAGAGGCTCACGGTGTTGTAAAGCAAAAGCTCCACTCAAGCCTGCTCTGGCCTGAAGCGCCGCTTGGCGGAGCTGAGTCACTGCTGCTGGGAGGAACAGACAGATCCCTGCCCTCCCAGGGAGGCTTTCCAGGATGCACCAGGTGGATGTTCCTGTTCTCCCTCAGTGCTGCAGGAAAACTTTACTTCTCTTCCCCACAAACTTGTGCCTTTTTTTTCTCCTTTTCTTTTTATTTTTTTTTCTTTTTATTTTTTTTTCTTTTTTTCTGCTTTTGAGCCTCACATGTCCCTCTCTCTCCTAACAGGTCCCTGACGGTGAACAAAACCATTTTGGTGCAGAGTGGGGTGTGACTCCAAAAAGGGTGACTGCCAGATGCCCACAGCCACTGAGTCACCTGTCCAAAAGCCAGGGTTTTCCTGCACAACTGAATGCAAGGGTGCAGAGCAGGGACTGGCAGGGTGGGTGCACATTCACCCTGTGTTCAGGGTTTATCACCACAGGAGAATGGAGGATGTCACAGTGCCATTTTCAGTCTCAAAAGGAATCAGTCTGACTAAACTTTGCTGAGTTGCTCAATAGCCTTTTTTTTTTGTTTTTTTCCTGTTTGCTAGAGAGCTTATAAATTTCCTTGCTTATAAAAATGCTTGGCCAGCTTCTGCATCTGCCAAATGGCTGGAGAGGGCATCTTATGGCAAAACTGTTCCTGGCACAAGCCCACAGTTATTCAGGGTGTTGACCAGTGTTTTGCTGCTTTCCACCAGAAAGCACTTGGTACCTTGTGTCCTCTTACCTTTCCATCTAGTCTGGTTTCTCAAAACTCTGGATGATGCCATCAGTTTCTTAAAGGCAGCAATTCTGTCCCTACTGGCACTGTGTGGGCAGCAAGACCTGGTCCCTACACCAACTCTTTCAGCAGTGCAAGAGAAAACAGACGATATCCTGAGCAGCAGCTTGACTTTGGATGAGCCCCACACTTTGCAGTGAACACCCTGCAAATTCATCCATAGCCACGATGATCTAGCCCCCACACCACAGAGCTGATTCCAGCACATCACAGCTCCCCGTGGACACAGGGAGTTCATTAGTTCAGCCCACGACAGCAGCACAGCTGTAGCCCACGGAAAGGATGCCAGCACCTGCAGCTTCCCCTTCACCTCCAGCCTACCAGAAGGAGGAACAACTAAAACCTTCCCCATGCAACCCCCTAACCCGCCAGGAAGCCAGAAGAAAAGTGCTGCAGGAGCACATTACTTCAGTCATGCTCTAGAAAACGCATTTCCCCGGTCGGTCGGGGCTGGGACAAGCCCACGTACCGCTCACCGGTGTCCCGGCCGTGCCGGCCCTCTCGGCGCGCTGCGGGCGCTGGGGCTCCCCGCGACGCTGAGGCTCCATTGCCCGGCAGCGCGGGGCAGCCGCCCTGCCCAGCCTGCCCAGCCTGCCCAGCCCTCTGTGACTCCGGGCACCTCCCCAAGCCTTATTTCCCTGCCTGGTGTGGGGCTGGGCACAGCCGCCGCAGCGCTTGGGAGCAGCTCTCCATCGGGAGGGAGAAAACACTCGTTGCTGCTGCCACTCGTTGCTGCTGCCACGAGCGTTCCCTTTGAGGTTTTCTTCACTTTGGCCCTCGCCTTTTTGGCATGTCAGAAGAGGGAAACCTCTCCCAGGGTGGGCACCAGCCTGACTTTGTGCTCTTTCACAAAACCAGCACATTGGGCTGGCAGGGGTGCTGCAATGGGAACAGGTGGGCATGTAGCCAGGAGTGGTGTTCCCCAAACTGGGGTAAAACCAGAATAACCTGATCTGTCAGGATTTCCCCCCAGCTGTGCTGCATGTGTGGGCTGGCCCTGAGTCCTGCTTCTCTGCCTCTCATTTACAGGATGCTGGAGGTTCCTTTTCCAAATAAGCATTTATTTATCCAGCAACAGTCCTGAACTCAAAAGGAGTCCTGAGTTAACTCAAGGTATAGATTTAGGCTGTTTTCTTTTTAATAATTTATCACTGCTATTATTATGGTTCTGAAGGAAGAAATCACTCCTGAAGTTAGCACTAGGGGCTCTCTATTTTTTCCAAAGTTGAACCTCATTTACCTGGCAGCCAAGAACAAAAGCGTTCCCATTCCTTCTTTCCTTTTTCTTTTCCATTCTTACCACTTAGAAGAACCAGTTTCCCTTGGAGCTTTTAAAGCAATTTTCATCCAAGAACTAGTGGAGGAGACATGGGGCTGGCAGTGACAGTGCTGCCTTTGGGACTGTAGCTTGCACAGGGCTAGAGCAGAGCCCTTGTGGGACCAACGCTGCTTCCTGATAATTAGTTTAATACCTGAGGGTGATCTCTGTATAAAGCTGTGCACTGAACTTTTCTTTGCTTCCCCTCAGCTCTGGTCCTCAGTGCTGGGCAAGAGGTGCAGGAGGTGCTGAACACTGGGGAAATCACAGCCTCTAAACCAAACCCTTCCAGACAGGGAGCAGAAAAGCAAACACATGCCTGGGCTCTGCATTGGGATAATTATTGCCCTCGGAAGGAAATTTTAGCTGTGGTGAGAGTCTGAGCTTAAACAGCACAGTCTAAATCAAAAACCTTCTTGCTCTCTGGGGAAATATCCTTCCTATTAGTTTGTTTAGCTGCTGGCAATAACTGGCTCGGCTCAATAACAAAGTGCCCCAAGCCCTGGAGTGCCACAGCTCTTGTCCCTGCTGTGTCCTCCTGCTTCCTGCCCCTGTGGGAGCAGGCCCAGGGCACGGGGATTGTAACACCCTGGGAGAGGCCTGTTCCATGGAGAGTTTTGCCTCCTCTTTCAAGGGACGTGAGGCCAAGTCCTCTATGGAGATGGAGCCATTTCTGCTGCTTGCAGAGGAAATGAGCAAAAACCATCAGCAGGGCCAGGAGCCGCCAACAGTGAAATCTTGTATGAAATGCTTCTGCTCTCTGGAACTGAACATTTCATCCAACATGTTTCCCTGAAACCACAGGAAAGGATGGGGAACTGTGGGCTTTCCTTTTGGCATACACTGGTATGGGGAGCCTGTGTCCTGTCTCTGCATCCTGTGGTAGCCCAGGTTTTGCCCATCTAATGTGGCATACAGCAAAAATAGGCTTTTAAGTGCCACCTAACATTAGGGAATGTGGCAAGTGCTGGGAGTGGGGCATCAGCTTAGTTTTGACTCAGCAAATAATTAACTGGTTCAGTGCAATTAAATTGCATCAAGTGCCATTCACAGGCTCCCGCAGGGGGTTCCGAATGATACAAAAAAAGAGGAATTAAGAAAAATATAATAGATGTGGTATCAAATAGCTGCCAGACTGGGGAATGAATAATCAGCAGTGCAAACTCACTTCCTCCTCCTCCTCCATGTGTCAACACTGGGTGCGTTGACCCTCAGTGAGTGGTGGGAAGCATTGGGACACCGGTGCCAAGAAAATGGCTACAGGACTGTCTCTCCCAGAATATGAAAGCTCAGCACTGGGAGGAGGTTTCCCCCAAAGATCCCTTGTTAGGCTCTGCAGTGCCCAGAAAATGCTGCTTTTCAGGAGTGCGCTCACTGGGATAAACTGATGACGAATACTCTTAGGAAAGGTTTGGCCACTGATACGCGCTGTGGGTGTATGGTTTCAGATTGCTCCTGCCGAACCACTGCAGGTGTTAAGCGTAGCTCCTCTGAAAGGAGACTATCTGTAACTTCTGTGTTTGTCTTGTGTTAAACACCACCTGCGCTCCCCGCCTGCCACATGCGAGGGGTGAGCGAGGACGAGGGCTGTCCCTGCAGCCCGCACCTCCCACCTGTGCTGCTGCGGGGGATCGAATAGTCACCCTCCACTAAACAGTCCCGCTCCTGTACTCACCTCTCCTCTCCCACTTTTGCAGAGCTCAGTAATCAGCACTGTTCCATTGGCCAAAGAGTGAATCATGCCAGCAAACCCATGTCACATCCCGAAGGTTTCGCGGGTGACTGAGCACCCGGGCGAGGCGCCGGCGCGGTTACCTTGTGCCGCCGGATGGGAGGAGGAACTGCGTGAGGACAAAGTTTCATAGGAGGGCCGGTACAGCAGGGCAGGAAGGTGAGCGAGCAGCTCCACGGGAGGAGGCAGGCGCTGTTTGGGCGGCAGGCGCGGGTCGCGGCGGGTGCCCCGCAGCTCTGTGTGCCGGCTGCTGGGGGTGCTGCTGTGTAGCGCATCCTGCGAGCCCCGCGCACCGCCCACCGCCGGCTCGGCTGCTGCCAGAGCGAAATAAAAAAGGGAACTCACAGCCGCTTTTACTGTTAAACGAGAAATTAGCTCGTGCGGTGCTAAGCCCCTGGTCCGTGGGCCCAGCGCAGCCAATCTGCTTTTATTGTTTTGCAGGACTCCTCTGCAACCGAACGATGACAAATACCAGGAATTAGCGCAGTGTAATTACTCCGTATTAGCTGAATTCACAGTATAGACACAGATCATAAACAGCCATTGATTATTCCTAATTTCACATTTTTGCCACTCTGAATTGCAGCAATTATGCCTGTCTGAGGGAATTAGCTTTTCTTTCAACCCTGCAGGTTCCCAGTCACTGCCCTTCCTTTCAGAGACTTCTTTTACTGCTGAAAAAAAAGGACATTCAACACAAATCCCTCCCTACTTCTAAAATCAAATGTCCTCCCCTTCCCCCCTCTCCTCAGTCCCTAAATCCCTCTGACTTCGCAGCCCAAAGGTTGCTGCTTTTGCTGCCAGCGACCTCAAGATGCGGGTGGGTGCTTGGTATGTTCTGTAACAGCTGGGCCACAGCTCATTTCACCCTAGGCTGTTGCAGGGACATCAGCAGCCCTGGCTCTTGGTGCAGGTGTTGCAAAGAAGCCTGTGGGAAGAGGTCTGGGCACACCAAGGCTCAACATCCATCTCCTGTTGCCAGTTGGGCCATGCAAGCAGCACTCCTGTTTAAGCATTGTCTCTTTTTTGAAATAGACCAGGACATGATTTCCAAAAGCTAATTTGAACCCCCGGTGAAATTGTGTTGGAGGCCTCTGCCTCCAGCTGGGTAACACCTGCACCCTTCCCAGACAAGATCTGTGAGAGGAGCTGGTAGACCTCAACAATTCCTTGCTACAGACTGCAAGCAGTATTAAAAAAATTGAATGTAGATATAAATTATTAATATTTGCATGGGAAATTTCTAACCCTATTAGTATCATATCGTTAAATTTGTTTCTTGCGCACAGGCAGTGATTTCATTACAAAGGGCAGCAGAGCGTAATGCCAGCTCTGCTGTGCCGGCTGGGTCAATTAATGATGAGAGGGGAAAGAATCTCTTGTTTGTCGATGTTAAGACCTCTGGGGCATTTTCCTTTTGCTTTGCCCCTGGTATATCCTGAGGGGTGGTGGGTGACTGATGCCGGGCACGTGCTGCTCTCGCAGACGTTCTGGGGTGTTAAGCTGGAACTGAGTGGCTCAGCCCAGAGGAAAGGAGACTCAGGGAGGTCCTCAATGGTCTCTACAGCTCCCTGAAAAGAGGTTGTTGCCAGGTGGGGGTTGATCTCTTCTGCCAAGTAAAGAGCGACAGGACAAGAGGAAGTGAACTCAAGCTGCAAAAGGGGAGTTCTAGACTGGATGTTGGGAACAATTTCTTCACCAAAAGGGTTGTCAGCCGTTGGAACAGGCTGCCCAGGGAGGTGAATGAGTTTTAAAAGGGATTTAAAAGATGTGTAGATGTGGCTCATGGGTCATGGTTTAGTGGTGAGCTGGGCAATGTTGACGGAATAGTTGGGCTCAATGATCTTAGAGGTTTTTTCCAACCTAAACAACCCCATGATTATAAAGTTATATAAAGGGATGAGGGTCCGAGAAGCCTCTGGTCCAAAGCACTTCCCACTGCTGGCATTGGACAGGGAGTTATTTATTCCAGGCAGTGGCTGTGGCCATCGAGCAGCAGCAGCAGTTTTTTATTGCATCCATTCTAGGACACTGAAGAAAGATTATGCATGCTTGCACCATGCCAGCTTTTTATTAGATTGCAGGCAGGGGTTAAACTGATCCTTGTCAGCACAAATATAATGCCCAGGGTGATGGGAGCAGCATAAATTGAGGACAAGAGGTGGCCGCTTTTACCGCGGCTCTCAAGAATGCTCTGCTGTTTTACTGCATCGTTTGCTCTTTAATTGGGACATTTCCCTCTAGCCAGGGGATGTCTTTCCTTTTTTGCCAACGAGGTGCAATAAATAAATGGGCTGAGACACAGACTCTGAGGGAGGTGAAGTACAGAGGGCAGATGACTGTACCAGAGCCCTTTGAATGTCCCCAGTTTGCCACAGTGGCACCTATTCTGGTGCATCTTTGCCAAGCTGGGGACACGGGCAGGGGCTGTCTTGTGGTGGCAGGGGGTCTGCAGTAGTGCAAATCAGAGATGCTTCATCTATTTGTCACCTCCAATATTTTTCAGGGGACTCAGGTCATGACGTGAGGGACCTTAGTGCTGGGTCAGTGGGGTGTTTGTTTGTGGCCAGTTCTGGTACGTGTGTGTCATTGAAAAGCAAATATTCAAAGGAGCACATGACACTCCTGCACCTGGGGCCAGCCAGACCTGCTGGTTGGTTACAGCAGAGCAGGATATGGGGGTCTGGCATATGGCCAACCCAGCTTGGGGCTGCAGGGCGTCTGCGGGGTAGATAAGGTCCTCATTTAGTTGTCCTGTTATTATTTACTTGCAGTAGTAGATTAATTAGATGTCTTCCCCCCCCACCCCTACTCCCCATCCTGCTCCCCACCCTCCCTGTGCTGCCAGCACAGATCCTGCTTTTGTGCTGCTAATGGACCTCACAGATCCAGTAAAACATTACAGTGCAGACAAAATGTCTCTCTAACAGTGCAATAGAAATTCAAACTCTCCACTGAGAACAAAGCCAGTGGGGCTTTTTGCATCTCCTGTTTTTATAGTATTCTGTAACATTTGTAAAGTAGATCACTTTCATCGAGGGAGTCTATCTCCTCTCCCAAGCTGTAATTCCTAGACTTCTTAAAGAAGATTTCTGCTCACAAAGGAAATAAAAGATAGAAATATGATGCTCTCTGACATTTGAACACACTACTGAGAATCTGAATTAAAAGGAACAAACTCAGAAAGTATCATTTATGCAGCAATCAACTTTAAAAAGTCACCATCTGCTAAGAGTTACCACCCGGTGTAGCTGTGTCTTTACTGCCAGACAGAGAATAGGAAATAACTCAGGGAACTCTCCTGCACCTGCTGGGTTTTTCCTGGCGCCGTGCACACTCCGAGCTGTGGTGGCTGGGGAGCTGCAGGGTGCCTATTGCGACTCTCCTTCTACTCCAGCTCACTACAGAATATAAATCTGAATACAGGTGCCATTAGCAGGGGTGATTTGGGGTTGTTCCAGTTATAGCTTAGTATCAGCTTTTCAAAAAGTCTAAAGGGCAAGAGAAATGACCACAGCTGGAACAAGGGACCTGGATGTGGTTTATATTTAGAAATCTGATTTTTTTTTTTCCTTGCTTGCTGCTCACCTCCTTGCTGTCCTCCAACCCAATGACATTCCGTGGTTTCTCATAGCTCTTTCTAGTTTTGTCTTCCTATTTCATCATAATTGATGATAACATTACCAAGTTCTTTGCCCTGTGCAACCTGTCTAGTGCTCGCCTTGCAATATTTTGCCTCATTTTGGTCTTCCACTTCTCATCATCTCTTATAAAGGTTGTGAACTTTTTAATATAAAAATATCCCATCAAATTTTATGTCTTACACAAAGACCACTCTGTGTTCAAGTGATTCTTAGCACAATTTAATCCTCTGTGCTGTCACTGCTCAGTGTGCCATTCACTGTCTTGGTGATGGTGAGGTTTCCCTCTGACCTCTCCTTTCACAAGACTCAGCTATGGCAACACAATTGCATGCACCACTTCAAGTCTTTGGTTTTTTTGGAAGGAACTGGGGAGTGAGCTACATTCATGAGATGTGTCAGCTGAAAAAGTGTGGAAAGGCTTGTGCAAGTTATTTCTGCATTATCTGCCTTGAGCTTCATATAACAACACCAAGTTCTGGGAAGTTGCCATGACTTTTCCCCACTGTTTCCCATCACTGTGCAACATTTATTGGATCTGCTTGGTTCAGATGCAAGGAAACAAGGCACAAGAAATGAATTAAGGAAAATAAAAGTGTCCCAGCAAGTTTCCTTTGTGCCTGTGCCATCACTGAATCCCATCACTGCCAGGGCTGCTGAGGGGCATCATCATTATTTCAGCTGATGCAACAACACCTATCATGGCAGGCGATTGCATTCCTCTCCCTTTTTGGGACTTTTAAGCCTCTTACCCAATCCCTCAGGAGGCCACTGTGTCCTGTCTCCTTTCCAAGGTCTTGTCTTGTTGCAGAGGCTGAGTAAGGGATTATAGAAAGTCATGTTACTTTGTGCCCGGGGAAAGATGCTTTTGTCCTCCCCCTCGGTTATCCATTCCTGTGTGTGTTTGTAGCTTTGTGATGGCTTTGGGAATGAGAGTGCCTGCAGTCCTTGTTGACTTGCTTTAAGGGTTTTAATTGCATTTAATCACAAAGGTCTAATTAAAGTTTGGAGGCTTTATTTGAGGGCAGTTAATAGATAAATTAGTTAAATTAATTGTGGTTTGTTTACAGAGATACCCTTGGTTTGGCAGAAGGGCAGCCAACACATGCTCTGATGACAAATATTTCCAAACTGGCCTGTGGGTCTTGAGTGCCCAAACCCCTGGAGACTGATGGGTGGTGTTACAGGATGTGGGGCTGTCAGTGTCTTCTACTGGCTTTCTATCATCATCTTCATCATCACATCATACAACCTCATTTATTGCAAAATTAAATAACTCTTTAAAAGCTGGTAGGAATCTGCTGTGAAGCATGTAAACAACCTGCACAGGGCAATTGCAAAGTGCCAAAATGGTCTGTTCAAGGTTAAGTTTTGTATTTTAAGCTTCTTTTAGGTGGAGGATAAACCTCATGAAGATTCAGAAAGCAGGGTGATGCTGCCTTGAAGGACATCAAATAACATCTCTATTTTTCCCTGTAAATCAGCTGCCTTAGGAACCCACACTCACTTTTCATTGGTGACCTGCTTTGGATTTATCACCAGGAAAAATCAACATGCGCTGAATTGTCTATAATCCTTCCTCAGATGGAGGGGGTTGAACGAGCTGGGATTTTGTTGCTTTGTTGAGAAGAAATGTAATTACCTTATGGGGCTTTGCATGGTGTGTTAAATTCTGCCAGTATTAAAGTGTGATACAAGCTATAGAACTGTGACGCTTGCTGAAGATTTATGGAATAAAAGGTATAATTTCACACTTCACTGCATTTTATTTTGAAGCTGGATGTTGACGTGCTTTTCAGTTGTTTAGATGTGTTTATTTAGCCTTTACTCTTGGCTGAGACAAGTAGGCTGAGGGATTTGATGAGTGAGAGGCTGGAATTGCCATCCTCACTTTCCAAAGGAGATGCCTGAGAGAACGTGAAACCCTGTGCTGGAGCCCTGACCCAGTGTCCCTTACAGTGACAATGCACCCAACAGCTCAAGCTTTATAGTTTTAGAAGGTTTTATGTTTAAAATACAGATGTTTGCTGTATTTCAATAGTTTATGTTTTCCTTTTCTGTACTTGAGGATGTTCAGCCACAATGCAGTTCACAGCCAGTTTGGCCCCAGAGCAAATGGCTGATACTACCAAAGGAAATGGTAAAATTTGCAAAAGTGCAAATTCCTCCAGAGCTTTTCAAGCCAGACTGGCCAAACACGAGGGGCATTTGTGTAACACGTCACAGAGATTCCCTCATGACTGAGGCACTGCATAATGCTGTTCTCACATCATTTTGGAGCTGGAGCACCCAAAACCTCACCATTGGTGAGAATTCTTATAGCTGGACTCCTGTGTTTGACTCAAGAGAACTGATAACAGAACTAGTGACTCCCTTTAATGAACGTGCACACACAGACCCACACACACACGCACACACACTCTGTATAGCTGAGCTAAGCTGGGTGAAAACTTGCACTTCTGTCTGTACTTCCTTGAAAACTGCATGGCTTTAATATCCATCAACTTCTATGTAGGGCAGCACAGCCACCAGTTCATCTTTAGGAATGATTCCACGTGCCATTTGGTACCACTGGGTAATTGCCTGAAAAACTCTATAAAGAAATTTTATCATGCAGCTCCACAAGAAGAATCCATCTATTCCCCCTTCCCGCCCTTTTGTTCCCACCTCCAGCAGTAAATGAGAATCCAGACAGGAGCTGCATGGAGGGTGGTACAGTTCCTGAGGTGAAGAGGCATGGTGAAGGCAAAAATCAAGGCCTTTGGGCTGCCCAGGGTCCTTCACCACTGCTCTGCCATCCTTGGAAGGGGAAATCGTTCATCCAGACTAAAGACTCATATTCAGCCCATGAAACACAAAACCTTCACACTGCCTGCACTATGGTGAGCTGCTGTTCTGAACACCTCAGCAATTCCTTACTAAATAACCTCATTTTGAAGACCCTCCAACTGGTGGTCAGTAGCTGCTGCCCTGGCACTCCAGTGATGTGTGCTGGGGAGAGGTGCTGTTTGCCCCGACGCTGCTGGACACTCAACACGTGGAGCACCAGCTTCAGACCAAACCTGGGGCCCTTCAGCACCTTTGTCCTTCGAGTGACTCTCCCAGCCCCCTTGCTGAGCCACTCGTCCAGGAGGAACACCTGTTTCAGGAAGGACTTTGCTTTTGGACAGGACTGACTAAAAATAGTCCAGATCCAAGCAGTTGTTGGTGAGTTTCCAGCGTGCCTCAGCTGTAGAGCTCCAACATGAGGGAACCGTTCCTGGAAGAGCTGTCTCGTAATGCGGTGCTGGAGGAGAGTTACAGGAAAGGGCCACCCTGTTCCTGGCTCTGTGTCCACAGCAGGTTTAGGTGACAGTAAGCAGCTCCCTGGCCCTGCAAAAGCCTTTGCAGGGCATCTGGGGCTTTCTGCTGCCATCTGTCAGCTGCCACCCAGCCACCAACACCTCCCTGGTGCTCCCTGTGGCCAAGGAGCTCCCAGGGCACCCCAGCGCTCTCCCACCTGCACTCACACACCCCCAGCTCTAAGGACACATCTAGAGAGACTCTCCTGGTAGTAACTACTGGATCTGCTTCAGAAGAGAAGACCCTGAGTAAATCCAGCACTGAACTGAAGCTCAAATTCAAATACTATTCGAAGAATAGAGTCAGGGGAAGGGCTTTTTTGGAACAGGCACCGCAGCCGTGGTGAGCCCTGAGCCTTTGTACTCCCACATGAGGGTGTTTGCTGTCTTGTTACAGGTAATAAATGACTATTATTAGTATACATTTCATTTTTTTCCCCTAATAATTCCCTGAACTCATCAGCCTTTTCTGGTAATAAAACACCTCCCTTGTGCCCTGTTTCACCTGCTTTAATATTACTTCATGGGAGTTGTTATCTCCTAGAAAACATTGCAGTGCACTGGAAAACTGTGGGATAGAGCTGTGGGGTATGTACAACACAGCTCACAGCCCCCTCCCAGCCAGCCCTCGCACAATGTGCTGATGCTGTGCTTCACAGCAGCATCTTGATTTTAACTATTTAATAAAGGCTCAAAACTGCTTTCTTAGAGAGCCTGCATCTATAATTATTTTCTTCATGAAGTAATTTTGGTTTCATGGGTAAACACCAATATCAGCAATTTCCACTTTTAATACATAATCTGATTTAGGACTAAACATCCTCTGCCTGCTAAATAGGTATTTATTACAACCAAGCTGGCCTGACACCCTTCCTCACCACCCAGGTTTTCTCCTCCCCCCTACACAATAATTATGGTTCTGGGGGGAAAAATTATGTTACAACACATGCCTGAGGGGGGCCTGGGCAGTTTAACAAGGTTTAATTACAACATTAGGAGTGTGGGTGAGGCATACAAGTAAACAAGTCATAAATCAGCTCATAAAAGGAGCAAAATAACCCCCTTCCACCCACACCGACTGCATATTGCACTGAACAAATGGTGTTCTGGGTGTTTGGGATACACAGGAGGTTTGCAGATTTGGGTGCCATCAAGCTGATTACAGCCACAAATGTCCCCAAGTGCTGGGTGCCACCTCCTGTGCCCCCAGGACTGACCCTTGGGGGGACGAGGTGCTCCTGCTCCCTTGTCCCGCATGAGATTGGAGCTTTTCACATGAGATTCTTCCACCAGGATCAAGGGGCTCCTGTCTGCTTGGCCATGGGCTGTTCCACTCAACAACCCACTGAAATGGTGTCACCTCTCCAGCTTGGTTTCCCTATGTAAGCAGTGATGATCTGCAACACCTGGATTGGTTTTTCAAGAGGAACTTTGGGAATTTCCATGGTGATGTGGTAGCAGGTGTCATGCTGCCCACGAGGCGATTGGCATCAGATGCTCATCCAGAACCACTGGGGTCAATAAACTGGGAGTTAAGAAGGATTTACATGACAGTGTGAGAGAGCTCTTAAGAGCTATTAAAATGTGCTCAGTGATCCAGCTACAAAAATGTGCCAATGTGCTTGATAAAAGATTTTAACTGCTTTAAAATATAGTTACAGGCTATTGCATGAAGGAGAAACAGTGTCTTAACTATTCACAGGCATTGAATCTGCTTTACTTTATCATGTGTTAGTGATTTATGCAAGATATAAAAAACAATTGTGAAAAATGTGGAAGAAAAATTCAAAGCCCAAAGCACAGCCATTTGTTCTGATAACATCTGTTAATGTGATGATGCAGAGGAAGAGAAACATCAGTGCTGCAAATGGAAAGGGACCATACAGCAAACTAAACTCTTCACTGTGAAAAAAAAATCCACCAAAGAATAATAATTATCCATTAGCTTTAAAATAACCTACAAGTTAATAGGTGTTTTCCTAACATATAACACTGCTTTTCCAGGGAAAACAAATCTATCACTAAGTGAATTTGTATTTCTTATGCTCTTTATTTTCATGATTGGGTCAAAATAAAACCTTGTTGAAGATAGGAAAAAAAGGTGCCTTAGAAGCACAAAGGGTTATAATTCAGTCAAGGTTTCATAATGGCACTGCATACCCACTGCAGTGGAAAGACAGCCTTTAGACTGAATTAGAGCCTGAACATTTTGTGCAAAATCCTTCATTGTTATAGGGCATTGCCAGTTCATATTTATGTAGTTTATAAGGTGTCACATAGTTGTACATTTTAATCTCCTGGCACTGAGTTTATTGCTGAGAGGGCTGCAGAGCTGGAGGTGCCAGAGGACCAGGAAGGGAAAGCAAATTCATGAATTAGCACCCTTATCCTTATTTCACTGGGTTCTTTATGCAGAGCCCTAGAAATGTCTGTTGCCAAGATTTTCTGGGCTCTGGGTGCACATGGATGGGGTCTGAGCCAGCAGAGCCCAAGGAGGAGAAAAGCATGTCCTGTGGAGAAAAGCATGTCCCAGGGAGCAGGGCTGGGGCAGCAGCTCCCCTGGGCACCAGCCAGCCCAGGGCTGGGTGCAGTTCCCTGCCACAGGCAGCAGCCCTGTGGTTCAGCACCAGGACTCTGCCTGGCACTCAGTGCTACAGCTCCAGCTGTAAATTTGACTACAGATATCTCATTCCCATTTAAACCATGCATCATTAAACTGTAACAGTGGCAAAGTGTTCCCACGATTACCTTCAATGTGATGAGTGCACAAAGTGATATCAAGCCCCCTGTTTCACTTGGAGGAAGGTATAAATACCTTAAATACCTTCTATCAGTGTGTGTGTAGCTCTCAGGTTGCTCTGGAGGGGAAGTGGCAGCAGGAGATGGGATGATGGATCCATGTGAGCTGACACACTTCTCTTGGGTGTCTCAGAACCTACTGTGTGTTGGTTTGCTTATGAGCTGGAAGCTAACAGGAGATATCAGTAAAAGATGAGTCCTTGGAGCACCTTGCAGACTGACCAGACACTTCCTTCTATTGGCACGTGAGGATTTATAGATCGTATTGAATGAGGTGTAATGCACAGCAAGGGCACTGTAATGTATCAATGGCACGATGAGCTGCCAGGCCTCACCACCCCCAGCTCCGCTGCCATGGCAGACAGCCACGGGCAGGATGAAGCTGTTTCAGACAGAGATGGAGGATTCGTCATGTTTTGCACTGGGCAGAGTGTAGAGTCACAGCCTGGCTCTAAGTGTGCAGAGGGGAAGGGTCTCTTGCTTGTATGAAATGCATCCCTCATAAAAACATCTGTCGTTTGCTGCTCAGGACACGATGCCCCGGGCTCCTGTCTGGGGGTCTCACAGCAGCTGTTCAGCTCTGGCCCCTTTGCTATCACCTCAGAGAAGGCAGCACTGGGGCTGGGCACCCTGGGACCCTTGATGCCTTGGGGGAACTGTGTGGCACTGCAGAGGAGCAGCAGTTCATTGAGGATGGCAGGAGCCCTTCATGGCTGTCCAGATTCTCTCACGTGGCCCCTGTCCATCCCTTCTTTCCTGTGCTCAATCTCCACAGTGTGATGGGCAGCCCCACGCAAGGATGTGCCTGCACACAGTTGGAATGACTCAGTTTTACCCTTCTAATATTTCAGAGCATTGACACAATGGTATTCCTCCTCAGAGGCTCCTCTCAAGCCCCAATGAGAAAACAGCAGCCTAATGTACAGGAAACTCTTGCATGGGATGTTTCCTGAGCTTTATGTATTCATTAGAAAATTACTCAGTGCCATAATAAATGCATCCAGAGCTTTGTATTTTGCACATCAGGTGGTAAAACAGTAGCTGTGAATAGATTGCCAGTATGAAGGTTTCTGCCTTGAGTGCTGGAGCAGCAGATGGTCTAATAAATATGCAGTGCTCTAAAACAACGTCAGTACTTTCTGTGACCTCAGGTTTTTCAGTCTCCCATGCAGATAAAATGCACAATCATCCAATAATAAACTTTTTCATCAAAAAAACCCCTAAGCAGTCTAATGTAAACATCTTTTGAAGTACACTAGCAGTTTGTACTGGAAGCCTAGCTGGGTTTCTTTATGAAAAGTATTTTACTGTTGCTCTACGGGTCAGTGCAGAGGAGCCAGTATTGGCTTAGCCTGAACCTCTTCTCTGGCAGTGGCCAGGTGAGGATACCTGTGAGGACTGGGATGAGAACACAGTGTTAGTGTCCAGTCACAATGCAAAAGTAAAATTTCTTTTTATTTAATGGCTCTTGATAGCCTTTTTCTTCTGCTGTCTTGTAACCTGTTTCTGTAATCTTTTAAACCTGTCTGTTCCTCAAAACTCCTGGTGAAAGAACATGATAACAAATTAAAACCCCGAGGTCTGCTGAAGATGCCACAGCTGCCTCTGTGGATGGATTGGGATGGATCAGCAAATGCTCTGGCTTTAGCAGAATGTTCTGCCCCCCTGCAGCCCACGCTGGACCATTGTGCCCGATGGCTGGGAGCCAAAAGCAGCTGTTCAGGCGTTGACATCTCCTTTCTCTTCCAGTGCTGAGGGGATTTCTGTGCAGAGACCTTGAAGGACACCAGTGTAGGGGCTGTGTAAGCAGAAGGACCTATCTGGGCCACATTCTGAAAGAACTAGAAAAACAACCCTTGTTACAAGCATAGTTCTGGGTGCCCTTAGAACAAAAGAAATGTGAAACTGTCGGGGAGCTGTGCTCAGCTGGGACACCTGGTGTTTGCATTGGCCTTGTACTCACCTCCAGAAATGTCTCAGCTCCTCAGCATCCCCAGCATCCCCAGCCCAAGCCCTCTCTCATCTGCCGTGCAGACTGGATGGCACATCCTTGGAAAGGGATTAAAAGCATCACAAGGCTGTTGATTCACTACTGATTTACCACAGGAACCTTCACAATCACTCTTACCATATAGTTTAATGCCCACGAATTATTTGTGTGCTTGAAAACTGTCAAACTTGGAAACAGAACTGCTTTTAGAGTGGTGTGATAAGAGCAAAATCCTGTTCAGGTCTTTGCATCCTGGGCTGCTACATGTGAGCCCTTGGGAGCTCATGGCTGTTCCTGGGTTTCATCCAGGACTTCTGCATTTGTGCTGGTGACAATGCCTGCAGCAGGATCCCTGAACATCACAGTCAGAAATGCCT
Organism: Tichodroma muraria; assembly: GCA_013390105.1. Classification (NCBI taxonomy): domain Eukaryota; kingdom Metazoa; phylum Chordata; class Aves; order Passeriformes; family Sittidae; genus Tichodroma; species Tichodroma muraria. The sequence continues at coordinate 7,161 of WAAG01057992.1, read as the reverse complement.
CTACAGCTGCTAATGAGCAAGTTAAACATCAAATAAGAAGAAATAACAAATATTGTTGTTACACTTACATATTCCCATGGGTATCATGAAGCCAAGCTTTCAGTTTATCAGGGAACTCAATTTAAATAGTTTTTTTCAAGGTGCCAAAAAAAGGTGGCAGATAAGGATGCCAAGTTTCTATAGTAACCATGAGAAAAGCAGTGATTATCAGCAATATCACATAAGAAAGACAGACTGGATAGTCTTTTCATTTTACATTTAGCCCATTGCTTAAAAAAATTAAGCCATTTTTTGAAAAAAAGAAATACCATGGAAAAATAAATTGAATATGAAATGCATTATGCAAAATTATTTTCAAGGATTTCCCAGCCTGTGTATCCTTGCCACTTGACTCAGTGTTTAGAGGATGTGCCTCTGAACAGAACACTTTACAGCTGAAGAATATGTGAATAATAAAGCATGACTTTTTGTATTTTCTCACCTAGTAACCCAGGCAGCAGAGGAGAAAAATCAATATTGATTTTTTACTGTAAGCTCCTTAGGACAGAGTGTGTTCTTTGTTTGGCATAATGAGGCTCAGGTACAGACAACACTTGGGTACAGCACTGCAAGATTATGAAGTCTTAGAGCTGCTTGGAGGAGTCCACGTGGTACCACGAGGTACCAGGTTGTCAGTGGTCTGCACCTCAGTGCTGCTGCTCTCCACAGACACCTGAAGGCTGAAACCTGGTGATTTGGCTGGATGTTGGAGAAAACCATGGTGGATGGACCTAAGACAAAAAGAATGAGAAATGAGGAGAAGCATTCCAGCAACACAGAAACACACTGCTCTGGGTCGTGTTTTAAAGCAATAAAATGTGTTTTAAAGATTCCTTCTTTCTTCTGAACCATCTGAAAGCTGGTTGACTGTTTCTTAGCAAGCAGAAACAAAGCAGAGATATCAGTTACATCTCACATATGTAAAGAACATGGAAAGGCCCAAGAGACCAATTGGTTGACTTGTGATCTGCTGACTCCAGCAGCTCTACCAAGCTAACTTCAATTCCTCTATTTTTAATGCAGGTCCAAGGAACATTATTGAAGCCTTACTAAAATTTACCGCATTTCAAAATTTCTGTTCTCAAAAATCATAACTGATGCCAAGTTTGTAGAAATAAATCCCTGCAGTTTCATTAACCTGGAACTTTATGCCCAGACACAGGTATTTTTACCTGTTGGAAAGCATGCTCTAGTGAAAACGGCGTGATTCTCATGGGCTCAAACATTGCACATGACTGCTAAGAGCAAATCTCTGTGCTCCTCATCACTTGCCATAACTGCTGGCTTTGACAAATTGGCTCAACAAAGCACCTGCTGCGTGTCAGCAGTGCTTTAGTTTGAGGTTCACGGGATGATGATTAAGAAAAACATTGTGAGCAAAACTCAGAGCCCTTGTGAGCCTCTCGTGCTGCTCAAGCCAGAAGTGTTGTTCACAACATCATGGCAATCAATCCCCATGGATGCTGAAGACATAAAGCTGCTAACTAGAACACAAAGGGCAAGGATCCCAAACTGCTGATTTTGAAAAGCAGGTTACAACTGCTTACCTATAAAATACTACTGTGCTAATGACAAGAAAACAGATCCTATTTGTACTTGACTATGAACTGGGAACAACAGACTCACCCTGAACCTACTGTCACTACTCACCTGACTCCTTAGCTCTTTAAAGGCGGGGATAAGAGTGTGGAGTCTCCAAGGACTCCCTTTTCCCCAAGCTTTGGATGCATACTGGTGCACTTCTGTATGTGGCAGGTTAGTGACTACCTGCTGTGAAGCCAGGACAAGCACATCCACCCAGACAGGCGCTGGCAGACAATCCCTCTGACACCAGTTTCCAGCCAGTATTCAGTTTGGGTTCTTCTCCCCCAAGAGAGTGGCTACCTCAGATGCATCAGGGACCCAGTCTGGACTCACAGTGGTGCCCTGGAACACCCAACCTCTCCTGTGAGATGTGGCTATGAAAGAAAATTAATAACGTATTTTAAATACCCTTGCCACACACAGAGGGAGTGTGGTCCTGATCACTAAATGATGCTAAAATGGCCAGATATGCACAAGCGTGTACAAGCCAGCATCTGATTTTTAAAAGTCAAAATTATGATTTCATTGAACTTTTAAACTGATTACGGCATTAGCAAGAACAGGTACAAATCTTTCTGGCTAAGGCGGGGTGAGTAAATTATCTCAGTGCAGTATCTGTCTTCCTGTGGATTTCAGTGCTACTCTTCCTTGAATCAATTTGTGATGATATGTTTGTACCTGCCACAGAGCCAAAAACACAATCTGATCTTATGCCAAGCCACTGTTAACAACTGCATTTTCAATTGATTCTAGGATATTCATTAACTGGGATCTACAATTACATATAATTTACAGGCATATAATTTTAAATCACTTGCAGTGAGCTTACTAAGCTCGCTTTATGACACTCAAATACATTATTCTTAAAAATTCACTGAGTAGTCAGCTTGAAAATAATTACAGTGGGATAGCAGTGGATATAATCAAGTAGAAACTTAGAACAAGAATCACCAGAAATTCCTGTGGATCACTTTTGCCATGTGACTTTGACGTTCCCTTCAGCTGTCTCCAGGAAAGTGTTATGTACTGAACTGGAGGACTCCAAAGCTGTTCCACTGACTCAGCTCCATTAAAACAAAACTCCTTGGACTTCTAGTGTCATGGACAACTCCTGAGAGACACCTTTTCTCCTGTACCTGGCAGCTGATGTTTTAATGGTTTATTTACCCTTTGGACTTATTTACCTGTTGGCTGGGGGATGCTCTTGGCAAGCAGCACCGCACTTGCTCTGGGGCTGGGAATGTCGGGCACCACTCGGAGCTGAGCAGCAGCTAGAACCATCAGAGTCAGGTTAAATGGATGTTAGATCAAAGTACAGCACACAGTATCCATGCACAGTAATAAATCCACGAATAAATAAAACAAATAAAATACATGCATGGCATTTGATTAATTTTATATAGTGATTTCATTTTCAAAGGCTACATATGTTCTGCTTTTTATCTATATTCTTTCTCTGTGATCAGTAGAGTTATTTTACACACCATGAAAACAAAATGCACAGTGATGCAGGCAATTTAAAACTCCAAGTTGGAACTTAGGACCCTGACTGAAAACTGCATTGAAAGCCAATAGAGATGTGTTAAATGAATTGCATTATTTTATTGCAAGGTGTAATGGAGAAACTCATACAAACATGTTGGACCTGCCCTCCAAGCACAGCTTGCCACATGAATCACATACACACCTCCTTGCCTCACCCGTAACAAGACTCCAGTTTTGGAGTGTTGGGCCAATCCCTGTGTTGATACAGCAGTAAAGCTGATGGTAGCTGATACCCTCAGCATCTCACACCAATTAAAAATACACAGTAAACAAGTAATGTTTCTTTTTTTTATTCGAGTAAAACCATGATTTACACATAAACACCACCAACCTTCTTGATTCAGCTTCATTTGTTTTCACATGGAAGCTGTGAATATTGGAAATAAATTAGACTAGCAAATAACTGTCTTAGACACAAGGAACTTTTATGCTATGTGATCTTCCACTGGATTACAATTTAATACAAAGCTATAAAAATAAGACACTGTTTGCCAAATATATTAATTTGGTTGTGAAAGTATTGTTTAATTGAAGTTTTGAGCTATATAATAAATTATATGGCTCAGTCAGATTTTGCAAGAAGTTAGAAGATACTATGAATATAAAATAATATCCTCTGATGTTCTGACTATGCCAATTCGTAGTATTTCCCAGAATTTGGGTCAAAGTAACAGTTCAGACATGGATCATACAAAAGAGTAAAGACTTCCTCATCCTCCTCAGCACTGAGGTGATCTTCACCTGTGTGAAGTGGAGAAAGTAAGAATAAATCACTCTTATTCCCTCAAACAATAACATGGAAATATCTTTCTGTCAGATGTGAGATCTTTTCTTTCAAATGTATAATCTTCTGACTTCTGAATTGTTGCCTTCAAGATAACAGCAATTCACATTTTTATTATATTTCTGAAGATTTGTACTTAACTGAGGTGAAATGAGGTCAGCTGGAGTTTGCTTAACAGCTGGACTTTTCGAAGTCCAATGGAGCAGTTCACCAGAAGTACCCTTACTAATAGTGGATCAAAGTATTCTTACATGGTATTTTCCTCAATAACCTTCTTAATAATTTTTTAGCTTGAACAAAGACAGTCAGTGAATACTTAAGGCCTGTAAGAATGAAAGAATTTGGATGTCTGGTATCCAATATGTCACCTAAATATCCAGGATAGGTAAATCTGTGCAAAAGATCTTTCAATATCAGAGAGGAAAAAAGATTCTTCCAGACAATAAAAAATCTTAAATCTAACTTGTCTAAAGTTATATAAAATGCAGGAATGTTTTCAGGTAACAGAAATGAATCTTTAGTCTAAAATACACAGATAAAGCCCTACAGGCTTTTCTTACAGATGCTTTATATATTATAGCTTCTTTTCTGAACCTGTTTGTCTTTCATATAAGCTAAATTTGTCATATGATTTACAGCTTTTTGATAGGAGATAATTCACAGTTGAATTATCTGTATCTTGAATTTCATCATAAATGTTCATCCCGTGCTCAGCCTGCTGATGCCGAGTGCTGTACATGCCCTAAAGCTCCATGATAAGTAATGGCCTGTTATGCAAATGGCAATGGTTTCACAAGTCTCAGAGTCTATTTACAGCCAGGATCACACAGCAATATGTAGGTTACATTATCTGGAGACCAGAAAGTAGGTTGGTGCATTTGATGCATACAGAAGTGTGCACTTCCTCCTTTTAAAAGAGATTTCAGTTTTGTTTCCTCAGTAGCATGTAACAAATACCATGAGAAAGAAACTGTCTTTAACCAAAGATAAGAAGGTAAAGCCAAATTGTTTCCCTCCCTACTGTGGGTCCTTCATCAGGCCTAGGAAACAAAATGAGGTTAACTGGGATATTTTGTTTGGACAGCTCTTGGGAAAAGTGATGCAGTGCAGAAAGAAGGTGAAGAACTGAATGACTTTTTCTCCATTTCAGATCACAGTACACAAGCAAATGGTGTTCATGCCTCACTCCCTCACACAGCCTTACAATTTCACCTGAAGCCATGCTGTTATTTCCACTGCATTCTTCCTTTCATTATTTTGTTTTTCACTGCCAATGCTTCACTTCAAAATTACTCTCTTTTCTCCCTGAAGCTTAAATGTCCCTCCCTCCTTACCTTGGAACTGAACACTCAATATATTCCCTGGTTTGAGTTAGGAATAAGAAATTCTTCAGACCCATCAGAGATATACCTCTTTCCCTTTGTGCCTTGAATTCATACCAAATCAAAATTTTATTGCATCCAGGACTAGCTGGATTTATACCTTTATATCAATAATTCCCTGCAGGTATTTTCATGTGACCAAAAGGAGAATTTGGTTTTTTAGACCTATCTTGTTTTTAAAGTCAGGCTTCTTTCTTCTGGCAGCTCACAAGAGCCCCAAATGCATTATAAGGCATTTCTAGGTGTTGCAACAAATTTCCAGTGGCAGCATGGAGTATTCAGTTCTGAGCAGCCACATGAAAACCTCACTGCTGTTCTTCTTCCTAAATAGAAGTACTACTTGAATTAAGTGATATTCTTCTAAAAGGCTCCAATAGTATGCAATGGTTGTGTTAGAAGGCATCTTTCTTGTTTCAAGTGGTACATTCTGGGCAACTTGACCATATATAGGAAAGAAGTTGCTTGTGGCCAAATTAACCGATCAACAGGTCACTCTCAATGAAAGTTCCCATTGTTGTTCATGTTGCCACCACCCACATTTTTAGGGTTGAAGCTGCCCAGAATTGCATGAAAAAACCTCTTGGCAGTTTAATTTGCATCTCATGGTGAAAGCAAAATCAAAGCTTTTGTTCTTAAATCACTAAAAAATTAAATGGTATTTTAGGTGAGAAAATAACTTGACTTTAAATGGAAACTGAGGTCTGTGATATACATTGCAGAGGAATGAGTTGTTTTTTTTGTTGAGCTGAAAGAAAACTGAAGGTTGCTAGTACCTGTAAATATCTGTTATATTAAATGAAATGCTGTCCTCCATATCAACAACAGTGAAATCAGGGGAGCTATTGTTTTTCTGGAAAAAGATTTGATCAAGATATCTAAACCCAGATAACAAAGAACAGGGCAGGCATATGGCAGCTTTTTCTGAACTTGGAAATGAATGTACAAATAACTGTGTTATTTGAATTATGTCAACAGTGTTTACATAGTCACCATAGTCTAAAGAACTAAAATAAATAATTACCCTTTTCACAGAAATATATCTTTATCATATTCTAGGTTTTAATATTAGAAAACATCTTGTAGCAAATATCACTTTAAGATACATGGATCATATTCTGATGCTGATAGAAGTCAAGTGCACTGGCTCAGCTGTCAGCAGATGGTGTGGTGGAAAGAACACTGCTGATATTTTCTCCAAGATGGTCCTTGAATGTTGAACTACAGGGCTCAAATCTATCCTGTAACTAGGTACTGCACAGTTACCATATGAATACTGTCAGCAACTGTGGCCCAAGAAGGATGACTATGTGGTTCCTAGAGTTTTTATAACCTTATCCCTTGGTCTTAAGACCAAGATACCATAAAATAAGTTCCAAATTATTTATAGCTCTGTCACTGTCACTTAATGTGGAGATTTTCTTGTTATGTCAAGATAAACAAAACTGTCTATACCTCAGAAACATCAGTGCCCAATAATGGAAAAATCAAC